>JASDQU010412386.1:0-10176 GCA_032191745.1 Picea mariana | reverse complement strand
AGTGGAAGATCGAGCATCAACAACAAGTTCTCAAAATCTTAAAGGACAACCTGACCATGGAACACAATCGCATGAAACAACAAGCAAATCAACATTGTAGTGAAAGAAGTTTTGAGGTAGGGGATTGGGTGTTTTTAAGACTGCAACCATACAAACAAATTTCCCTCAAGCAAGCCAAAAAGGATAATAAATTATCACCAAAGTACTATGGCCCTTATAAGGTGTTGCAAAAGATTGTAATATGGCATCCAAATTGGAGTTGCTGACATCTTCACGAGTACACCCAGTTTTCCATGTTTCATGCTTAAAGAAGGTTATAGGTGATAATATCACAGTTCAAACTATATCTCCAAAACTTGACGAGGATGGAAAAATCATATTGGAGCCTGAAGCCATCACTGACACAAGAATTCACCAGCTGAGGAATAGATCCATTTCAGAGTATCTCATTAAATGGAGGAAATTATCGACTGGAGATTCCACTTGGGAAGATGAGTCTTTTATACAAAAGCATCGAGAGTTACTCTAGCATTGCGGACAACACTTGTCTCAACGAGAGGGGCATGCTAATCCCTAAATAGTGGCACATTACCCCTTAATTGGGGCATATTACATTAGTAATGTTATTTTATTTATGTCGGCTTGGGTCCATTAGTCGTAATTATACCTCCTAGTATCCTATATATACCAAGGAGACATTTTCATTTGGAATCATCTTGTATTTGGACATTTATGTGGTGTATAAGGTGGTTGCCCCCTCGAAGAGGCTTATTATCTGAACTTCTCTCTTTTTCAAGACGTTGAGTACCAAATTTTTCTTCACGAGTATTGTGTTGTATTCCTCCTAGATTTAATTGTTTTAAACATGACAAGTTCAAAACCTAAATTTGCATTGAAGCCCATGGATTCAAACTTAAGTTCATTGGGTTACTTTCAATGTATGTCCCTTCAATTCAAACTTGTATTCCTTAGTGCCTCTTCCTTCCAACTCAAAGTTGTTTGATGACAGTTTGGATTTCATATGCATTTCTATTTAAATTGAGAAGAGTAGTTATAAATGGATTTCACGGGCATTTTGTTTCGATCAAGCCCGAAAGCTAATGGGATTTGAACCTGTCTCTATGACTRCAGATTCACCAGCCCAAACTTGGGTCTTTCAGATTCAAACATTTGAGGTTTTTTCAGCTGAACTGTTACACCTCCTCACATCACTTCCTCGTCCCATTGAGGTATTTAGCAGACAAAATTGCTAKAGTCTCACCAAAATCTATTCTATYTTCATATACTCTCATTATTTGCTATGATCTRTTGATCAACTATCATATTATGATTTGGAATCATTGAATATTTTTKGGATGGTATATGGCCATATTTAAGAATTAGAATACACATTATATTGAATTTTATGTCCATTTTGGGACATTATTCTATGGTTCTATTTCTGATTATGGCTCTCAGTTTGATAATAAAGTAACACATACCCAACAATAGATCGATGAAAATTTACCCAAAGACATTATGATTATTTATGAGTATCTTTGGATGAGCATGGATATTAAATCTTATGCATAATATAACATGCATCTGATTCATTATTAAAAATCATAAAAACAATATACGGATATAAAAAATGATAAAAACAATATATGCATATGTTGGTTGGAATAAAGAAAGAGAAATGATGAAATACATAAGGATGATTATATGATTATATAGACCCATTATTCCTTCATTTATTTCATTTTTCATAAGTTATTCCCTCAAATCCCATTCATTTATATGCACTAGAAATGACATAATTTGAGATATATGAAATATTTTACTACAGTATGTATGAATGATGTGATATGGCTTGGAAACACTTATCAAATGGTTTGTTTTGATTTGGTTGAGTCAAAGGCAATAAATATAATCTTTGGTCGATGACATTGTGGATTTGGTTAAAGGAAGTCATATGATTATTATATAGATCTATTTTCCCTCATCAATATCCCTTTACATAAGTCATTTCCCAAAGTCCCTTTCATTAAATTCCTTTTTTCATTTCAATCATGTCTATATAATTAAATAATATGCATAAGAAAAAGATATAACTTATGAAATCAACATGACAAAAGGGAAGAGTTAAAATATGTGAAAGGAGTTGGAAATTATTCTGGTTGATTGGTATTATGATAAAAGCTTGAAGACATAATATGAAATTAAATTTGGATAGTCTTCTGTATGGAAGTAGTAATCAACATATATGGATTTTAGACTTGGATGCTATTGATTGAATTGTTTTAGAGTTATATTTTTGTCCCTTTTTTTCACTTTTATCCTTCACTTTTTGTTTATGTTGCATGATTGTGTTATGTCAGATCCAATTTAATCATGACGAAAATTGGTTTAGATGTTTTATCTCACTATGTCTTATGCATGTTCTAACTTGACTATGATGAACATAGATGAGCTTTTGTAGCAGGGGTGGTAGAAAAGGAAGAAACACAGGAATACGAGGCAGAGGGCATAATATGTTTTGGCAGCCTATTGAAAATAAGAAACTAAGATTCTCTATTCACTTTTATGTTGACTTTGATGAATTACATCAGCTGATCCATACTGGGCATTTGAACCTTCGTGGTCAACATGCCTTGCCACAACCCCAAGCTCCCCCTAATGTTATTTTCCAGCCTCACCCTGGTATTGTTAATGTTTCTGAATCACCTGTGAAACTTCATAATGATGGATGGGGTAATTTACCTATTAATCCTTATTTTGGTGCCAATCAATGGCCTATTGACTCCACCTATTTAGTTATTATTTATTAATTACCCTTATTATTAAGTTACTTGTCATAATTAATTAAAGTTATTTAATTTAAATAATTAAAAGTAGTTCAACTACTTGATGAACTACCTTTTAGAGAATAAAAGGAAGAATAAGAGGATAAAGAGGACATGGGGAATTAGAGAGAAACACTTATGATAAGGTTTTCTCTTGTTTCATATTGATATTTCTGAATTTCATTCTTTCATTTTTTGAATTCCTTAAAGAGATAAATGCTCTTGTTGATAAGAAGATCTTTCTAAAGGTGGAAAAGAAGAAAGGACTAGGACACATTGATATTTGACATGCTTCAGAAGGTCATTCATTTCTATTGGAAGTCTTTGTAGTGTTATTAGAATTTATGAATTAATTTTTAGTTCTGATTAATAATATTTTGTAGAGTCAAGACTTGATGAGCTTGTGGCTTGGTTGATCCAGTGTATTTTAGTCTTGGTCATTTTCTTTCAGACACCAGTTGTCTTTGTATGATTGTTAAATTGCATCTTATACTTGTAAGTATGATCTTGGTCCTCACCCTCACAGGGGTTTGAAAAGACGCATTTTGGTTATAACTCAGAAAAACTATTATTAATAAAAATCTTATTTATTCTCAATTGAAACTTGTGTTACTGATTTTTTAGATTGTATGTATTCTTTATTTTATTCATTTTAATTTAAATTATTCACATGTAAATATTTTTACTTCTTTTAGTAAAAACACACAACTAGATAATAACATTAGGTCCATATACATATTTCTTGAGGGTTGATTGATATTTTTTCATATGATATAAACCCAGGGTAACATTCCTTCTTATCTCACTTTATCCTAGTGAGATTCATAAATGATTGAGTAAGGACTTTCCATTCCTCACCTCTGTTATAACCCTATATTTCATAGTATAACCTGGTGATTAGATTATAATTTCTTCCTCTAGTCATATTTTATTGTAAATAATGTTTTATTTTGCAAATGATTTACAAAAAGAAAAATAAAAGAAAAACAAAAAGAAAAGAAAAGAAAAGAAAGAAAAATAAAAAGAAAGGGATAACAATAAAAAAATTGAAAAGAGGGTATAAAAAATAATTAAAAAAAAAGAAAAAAAAAAGAGAAGATATAAAACCCCATCAAAAATAAATTTGGTTTGACTCATACTGTATAATCATGATCAAAATTTTTGAATTTATGTCAATAGGTTAATGCATAAATTTGTTCAAACAGTTTAAACTTGGCCAAATTAGCTAGGTGTTGAACACTCAATGCACCCTAAAAAGTCTATGTCAATTTTTACTTTTTGGGTACCACTTGATCTTTTGCATTGTCTAATTTGAATTCATTGTGAAAAATGTTACCTTCTCTTATTAGCTTGTCTCTCATTAAGTCTTTCAAAGTTTTCTTGAATTTATGAAAACTCGTGACTTAAAAGGCTTAACTTTTAAATCAAGAATAAACAACCAAAACGTTTCACCCGACGCGCCCAAATTAGACATCGGAAGGAATTAAAAGATGAAGGAAAATCACTCAAAAAAACTATAGTCACCGAGCGCCGATCTTCACCGGCATTGGCAAAATGAATTTTTCTTTCACGACAAGCATCACACAAGGATATCGCCAATAACTGATCCCCTTTGGCATCGGTAAAAGGCGAAGAGAGTAAATGTTAACAAAGAGAGAAATGATATCGCTGATATATGATACCCGATGCGCTTAGTGAAATCAGAAGAAGACCAAATCGCGACAAACATTCGAACTGCGCTAAAAAAAATTCTTCGATCGCCGACTCTTGAAATGTTTTGGCATCGGGAATTTTGAGGAAACCAATCCATGGGAAAACTAGTAATAGGTTTTTCTCTGATCGTCGATCCCCAATACCTTGTCAGCATCGGAGAGTCCAGGTTCGTGCTAGAACAGACAACTTAAAGAAAGCCTTGACCCCAATTAATACGCACGGATTAGGATTTTTTCCTCATTGCCGGATTGGAGAACCTTACGATCTAAGTTTTACCCTGAGTCATTTTTTGTTTCCCAAGGTCCATGTCACACCCGGATTCAGTTTTGTCACGACAACACCAAATGATGAAATCAATCGATGATGTATTCTTTATTTCTTTTTTTAAGAACAGAGGAAATACATACACAAAGAAAGGAAACAATACATCCAACTACTACAACTAGATTCCTTTCATCAAAAGTTTTAGGACTTTTTCATTAGAATGAGCTCAAATTACATACAATAGAAATTGTCTACACTATTTGGCTGAGTGAGGCTTTCTTCAAAACTGACAAGACTGACGCCACATCTAAGAATACAAAAATAGAGTTAGTTAATCATCTTTCTTTTATGCACAGGAAAGGTCCTCACGGACTTTCTCCCCGACTGCTTCACGTTTTCTAAGATATTTCGCATTATGTTCTTCTGACGTTCTTTGTGCTTTTCCCAATTGCACGTATCCTGTGCTTCCCAGAGCTATTTATTGAGCCATGCTACGTTCCTTTCGTGGCCTTGTGATGCCAAAACCTCAAGGGTCATTGCCGCCAATTGTCATCTTAATTCTCTATTTTCTTGGTAGAATTTGACAAAGGTGAGTTGTGCCTGTTTCAGTTGTGCATCTGTCATCCTCGTTCTACTCCCGCTTTCCTGACTTGTGCCTTCAACAGGCTCTAACCGAATAGTGCGCATAAGTAATTCCTCGACAAACTATCTTGCATGCGGCTTGCTTAAGACTTGGGTTTCCCCATCTTCTTTGTTCTTCCTTGGCCTGCCCCTTCTCTAGGGTATCCACTGTTGGGGAGGCATGTCTTCCAATGTATTTCCCTCCAGTGCGACTTCTTTCACTTCGGCCTTCACGAGGTGTGATATCATCGTTTTCGCATGTAGATGGGAATTCCCCCTTTGAAACCTCGGGGGTTCCTGCTGTGAATAAGAATGAATCCTAGTCTCTTTGGGGCTCAGGCCTAAAACTTATGTTGCTTTGCATGCCTCTTCTTATGTTGTGAGAGGTTCCCATGGTGCAACACGTATCTTTCTTATATGCGAGGGTTTGGCGAGTGCCTGAGGAAAAAAACTTAATCAACTTGGGATTGCGAGACGAACTACCAACAATGCATAAGCTCGACTGGTGAGTAGAATGCATGCAGAACATCCTGAATTTATAACTAAGCGTGCACTATGTGGAAATGTGTCGAGGAACAATGAATTCATGGCAACTAGATGTTTTGAATAGAAATGAATATTTTTTGTGGCACATTCGCGCGACGAGTATGTTCTGGGGCATGCGAGGTACAACCGTTAAGATTTGCAGGGCATATGTGATACGATCGTCGTGATTTCTTATCTTTCCATCCTTCATGATGAGCTAATGATGGTTGTTGCACTTGCCGATGCGACTTCTGTTTAGATCACTTTCCTTGACCTGAAGAACATAATGAGTTCCCTTATGGAACGACCCGACTCATTTGGAACATACTCGTACTCTTAACACATTTTTGACTTTGACATCCTTTTCCGACTCCAAGGGCCAACCGACCACTAGTGTGACTTTGAATCTCATGATTATTCCGTACCTGATCTTTCATGTTGTGGCACACGGGTGTAACCCGACTGAGATCCACCCTAATGAGAGAAAAATGACGGCGCTAACAGGAGTGAAGTAAGCAATTCAAAAGCTACAGAGATCCCATAAGTATCAAATAACTAGGTTTAGCCAGCTTTACAGGTATGTACCAGTCTAGATTTTTCATGCTTACACTTCATACATATATTTTACTCGACGTTTCTCTCTGTGCAGTATTTAAAGGATTTTATTTTTTGATTGCAAGAAATATGCCTCCAAGTGCGAAGAGAGGCAGGTCAAAATCACCAAGGCAATGAAAGATATTGGACTCCCCAAGTTTGGCACACCTAATGACTTTGTCGACTTGTGCAACATAGTAAAATCACACCTCGAGCAAGACTCAACATGGGCCGAAGAAATAACAAAGGTGGAAGACATGGCACCAGGGAAGGTACAACAATTTATGGGACACACAATCGAATCTTGGGCTATGCTACAACAATAAAGTGCCAGTCTAGTCAAGTATCTGGCACATGTGGTAGAGATAAGGGAGATTTACATGGCCCCGATGGAACAACATAGATTTCCATATGCCAACACCTGCGAGGAGTTGTTCATCAAGTGGTCAGAGTATGAGAAGAGTCACCCTTTTAAAGTGATATCTTGAGATGACTCTTAGATAAAATGGTAGGAGAGAACACCACGTGGCAAATTTTGTTTTACTTATATGCACTTTAGTCATTATTTTTAGTTAATTTTATGTTATAAATAGGACCATCGACCAATTAGTCAAGGGTCGATGGTTGTTGCAAGAAAATCTCATTTTTGGTTTTGTTAAGAATTATTTTGGAGATGCCTTTAATTGAGAAGTCCTTCTGGACCAGAGACAAGTTTATGTTTTCATCAAATGCGTGTATGATTGGATGTGGAGAAGAACTATTTCCTATCTCATTTCATGAATGGATGCAGTAACGAGTAAGAGCCATTAAATCTATTGATAAGTTATCTTATGCAATTTTTTACAGTTCTTTCTTTAATGATGAAAATGAATCTTTGTGTTATTATGTGATTGATGATAAGAGTCAAGTGAATTATTTTACATGTCGTCGTTTTTCACATGCATGTTTTCTTCTAATAATTTGTATCTCAATCAGTAATTGGAATATTCACATGGTTAACATATTAGTACTAGGCCTGTGGTAGACGATGATTGCCTGCACGCTAGAGTAAAGGGTTATCCCTAATTGAGTCTCTTCTCCAGCAATTTAGTTTGTTCCCACTTTTGTTACCTAGTTGGTTTATATCGAATTTATCTTATATCAGTCCTACCTAAGAGAAAATACAAAAAAGAGAACATCTGAACCGAAGGAGAGAGCCTTCACAAGAAAACACAAATCCCATCGATTATTTCGTCCGGATCATAATATCTGGAGAACCATTCCACCATTAAACATTGTAGAGTATAATTGGGCCTCTGTGTTGGGTTTGGTTCCTGCTGTTGAGTTAGAGGGATTTAAGACCAATCAACAGAATTGGTGCCAGAAGGATGGCCTAAAGAATGAATGGATGGATACATATTTCAGATAATATTTCAGACAACCTATAGATTCAAAACAACCCACATGCATGGCTATTCATTCCCAAGACAACCCACACACACTGAGTACTCCTGAAATGAGTGACTCACCCTAGCCCGAGGAAGAATGCTTGTTCCCTAACATACCTTATTCTCTTCCTCACGAGGAATTGAATCAAATTAGAAGAATCACAAGAGCATATGTCCGACATATCGATGCACTGTCTTTAGCTATGATACTTCCTCGAAGACAAAAAATAAGAAGACTAGTGGTTGACACCCCCAACAATGTTTTTGCGCACACAGTAGAAGACCTAATAGATTTCTCAATAATTTAAATCTAACACCCTCTTAATCTAATCCTTGAAATGCTAGCTGACGATGTCTCTGAGACGAACAATTTATCGGAACATGAAGCGTTTAACTCAGGATCTGAAGATATGGAAGACAACAAAAACCATGATGAAGAAATGGGAAACCCACCTCAGGAAAATCAACCTTGGTTGGCCAGAGACTCTTTGTCCATCCCAGGGTGAGTCCATAACCTTCCCCGACATCCTGAGAAATTACTTCCTAAATTTGACCCTGAAATCTCGGGATTCCCTGAAGATCATATCAAGAAATTCATACTAGTGATCAGACTTATGAATTTCAAACATGAAGTTGTAGTATGCAGGCTATTCCCCTATACTTTCGAGAATTCTTCTTCCACGTGGTATTTTAAMTTTCCTRTAGGATCCATAACTAGTTGGATGAAGTTTCACAAATATTTTTTAGATAAATTCGTAGAAGAAACTACTACGGGATATTTGATGGTTGAGTTATTCACCGCCATCATGAGTTTGAAGGAAAGGGTCAAAGACTTTAATCAAATATTCACCACTATCTTAAACAAATTCCATCTCAATGCTAAAATTACTCAGGAGTTGCAAATTGAAGTATACACTAATGCTCTCCCAGCTTCTATTTCCATGTTTGTGAAGAGGGCTACCAAATGATCCCTGGCTAAGAATTTTGAAGAAGCCAAAATGATAGAATTCCAAATGAAAGAATGCAAGGAAATTCAAGTCTCCTTAGTTAAGAAAGAAGTTCAACCCCTTCCCCAGAGAGGACTATTTCTCACTAGGCCCATAGGGAAACAAATAGAACAGGGTCCTGCAAAGGGTAATGGAGATATAGAAGACCTACATCACATGGTTAAGAAGTTATAAAATGAAATCATAGACATGAAAAGAAGTGCAGGGGAGGGAAACCAAGGCCAAAGGCCCTATAAGAATTTCTTTAAAAGGAACCCACCGTTGAAAGTAATTGAACCTCCCCTAGCTAACTTAAATATCGATCTGGGAAATGTAGCATCAGAATCTTTCTATAATCATCACCAAGAAAACCACTCTGAAAGAGACTGCCCTCAATGGGTACATGCCATCAATTTGATGGCAACCGATTTCTAGATGAAGTCTCCCTGACAGAACAATCAAGCGGTTCAATTATGAATTTTGCTGATCAGGAAGAGATTGATCCACCAGAATATATGACCATGCTGATATGGGATCTTGACCTAATTATTCCTTCCGAAGATGTATTTGATTTTCAAGAACCACCCGTAGAGGTCTCAGTGGTGCAAACTCAAAGTAAAGGTCAAACCGTCTTAAATGACCTTGCTACTACCCAAAATTCAGGAGTAAGATCAACTCCTGATCACTCGAAAGAACCTTTTTCTCCCCGTAAGAACCTTATAAGTATCCATACCCGAGAATCGCCCAAGATAGATTACAATGTAGTTGAAGACTTGAAGAAGCTGGAGGCTAATATATCAGTTATGGACATATGTAGAATGCAAGATACCAGATATATAAAATATGCATAACAGAAATGAAATGCTAGAAATGACAAAATAACAGTAAAATATCCAGCATAATCTTCACAATACACATAAATGATATACGAAATAGCAACATAAATAACACTTTGAATCAGATAGCAATGTTCAAAGGCCTCTTCGAGGGGGCAACCTCCAGTCGAGCAGCACTCTGTTACAATAATTCCAAGCTAGGGTTTTTCATACCCTCGACCCTTATTTATACTAAATATGTCTATTAAGAGAAGCATCTAGAGAAATATCCTTCTAGAAGCGGAAGCTTCTATTAAGTCTTCTTACATTCGCCTTATTCTATTTTATTGAAAGGTCTTATTAATATTGAACTTTATTACATCCGAATACATTGATCTACCTATGT
>JASDQU010412385.1:0-10434 GCA_032191745.1 Picea mariana | reverse complement strand
ATCTTCTTTTCTTTATACCACTGTTCCCTTGTCCTAGGGATCTCTGTCACTTCAACAATCAAATCTGCTGTCACATGGATTTCTAGTGGACCAATTTTTGTTTTTCCATCCCTGTACTTCTGTACAAAATCCCTTGATACCTCCAGATGGTATCCTTGTAACTTCTGGAAAAACCTTTAGCAACCCAAGATTTTGAAGGAGTCAACATGGTTCATGTCTTGCTCAATTAATCATCATGCTTGGGAAAACTAGCAAGGGAAATATCCTTCAAGAAGATAGACAAATTCTTCTTCAGCGGATTGCATTCCTCTGCCAGTTCATTCACTTGGCTTGTCAATTGTCTCCCAAGTGTGATGTTTTCCTGATGCAACTTCTGATTCTTTTCCTGGACCTCCTTAAGTTGACTGTTTGCCTCCTTGAACAATTTAACTCAATCCTTTTTAGGTCCCTGCTCTTCCTCTGAAGATGGCTCTAGTGGAGAGTCTCTCATCTGGACTATGGCTTCCAATTCTTCCTTTTCAAGAGGGGAAGCTTTAAACTTTAACAACTTATCACTAGGCTCTACCACATCAATGCTTGGAGCAGACTCCTCTGATAAAACAAGTTTCCTTCTAGATGGTCTCCTAATCATTGGTGTGTTGACTATAGCTTGGATAATTGGAGAAGTGTCCTCAATTTCCATATGAGGGAGATCCATAAGAGGGTCTGTCTGTTCTTTGATTACAGTTTCCTGAGATTTTTTTTTTTTGTTTCTATAGACTTGGGCAAGTGAGGGTTTTGAAGAAATAAGGTTTTTATAAGGTTTAAGTTTTTTAGATGTAGAGGGGACAGAAGAAACAAAAGGCTGGGGTACTTCAAGGCTAGGAGCAGAAAGAACAGGGTCTGGTGCTACTTCACTTGAGGGAGCAGAAGGAGCAATAGGATGTGGTATCTTAGATGATGGTGCAGAGGAGTCAATAGGAGGTGTTGCAAATTTCTTCTTAGAGGCTCTGTGTGTAGGAGGAGAAAGAGGCAAATCAATATGGTAGTTTGACACAAACAAGAAGGTAGGCCAATATTTCCCTTCATTTTTCAACTGCTCAAGAACTATAATTTTGATTAGAGCATGGTGAAAAATAGACTTGTGAAGCTTCTCAGGTTTTCTTTGTGTAAAATAAATCATCCTATGTAAACTTTTGAGGAGGAAAAAAGATAAGTTTATCTCTTTCTTACCAGTGAAGTGGAGGAGGAGCTTGAAATGATACTGCAACACCCAACTGTATCTTCCTTCACATGTAAAAAACCTCTGTATGATGAACAACAACTTATCATAGTCTTCTATCAGCCATTTCCTAGGAACACCTCTCACTAGATCAACTCCTCTATGTTCAGGTCTAAACATGTCTTGGCACCATTCCTCCTTTTCAATCTTCTTTGCTTTATACCATTGTTCCCCTGTCCTAGGGATATCTATCACTTCAACAATCAAATATGCTATCACATGGATTTCTAGTGGACCAATTTTTGTTTTTCCATCCCTGTAATTCTGTACAAAATCCCTTGATACCTCCAGATGGTATCCTTGCAACTTCCGACAAAACCTCCAGCAACCCAAGCGTTTGAAGGAGTCAACATGGTTCATGTCTTGATTAATTAATGAAGTGTCTGCAGGCTCAAATATGACCAGGGAGCCCGACCTTTTCCTGGGAATAGGGTCCTTCCTTGGTGCCACGAGGGAAGTGAAAGCCTGCTCCAGTTACCTTTGCGCAAGAAATGGTGAGGAAAAAAATATTTCAATGAAGAAGAGCCTTATTTGAAGTATGCAAAGCTTGAAACCCTTTGGTGGCAAGCTGCTGCTATATAAAAGACCTCCAACTGCTTTGATGAAGCTAAAAGAACTCGGGCTCGCCTCCTTTTCACAACTTTCATGCAAAATTTCAAATTTTAAACTGAGACCTTTTCCCTCCGAGTTCGTAGCACGCCACACACTGAAATGATGTTATGCACTGTGAACAAGGGATGAGTTGGTAGCGCCTACAGTAAAAAAGTACGCAGATGCACTACAAACCTGAAATCATGAGGTGGAATGATAGATAACTGTCAAATCATGACTTGAGGGAGGTATGATAGCTTTACAAACACCAAAATTGACTTCTAAGATCATGACTCACGTGAAAAGAGATAAATGATTTAAAATTTGACCAAAAATGACTTAGGATAATGACTATGACAACCATTGAGTCATTTTTTACCCTATATGACATGACTCATTTTTGCTGACTAGACTTATGAAGGACCTTTTTATTAAATGACTCATGGGATAAAAACTATATAAAATAACTAAGACAGGAATAAGAAGAATACTTTATTGGGAGATAACATCTGGCTCTAATTGGGGATGGAAGCCTCCCTGTGAGGTTCCAATAACTTGTAAGACCAACTGCCTTTCCTATCACCTACAAAACTTACAAAAAGTGAAAATGTTGTTCCATTGAGCATGGAGTTATTAAGAGACTAAACTGAAAAAGAAAAGATATTTACAATGGAGAAGGCTTTAGAAATCCTTAGTAGAAATAGATTTTGAGAAAACACCCGTTGACTGGGCCACCAAATACTTCATTACCTTCTAGATTCAACAAGAGAAAAGTATTGTTTTGCAACACTTGAGTGATGATGAAAGGTCCAGTCCATAATGTATCAAATTTCGCATGCTTGCCTTTATCCTGTCTGTAAGCATCCCACTTTAAGACAAGATCCCCCATTTGGAAAACATTTTCCTTAGTCTTTTTATCAAAACTCTCCTTCATCTTCTTCTGATGTAACTCTGTCTTCTCAAGTAACTGCTCCCTTACCTGCTGAAGTTCAACTAGATGGAGAATCCTTCTAACCAAATCATTTGGTTCCCCTTCTTCTTCTTGAATTTTTTTTTGCAACAGGTCATGCTAGTTGGATAGGGAAAATGGCTTCAGTGCCATACACCAGATTGAAGGGAGAAGTGCCGATGGACTTCTTATTTGTCACTCCATCAGCCCAAAGTTCAAATTTTAATTTAGAATCCCAACTCCTTTGATTTTCTTGAAGCAATTTCTTAATGATTCTCACTAAGCTTTTGTTTGATGACTCAGCAAGGCCATTGCCTTGAGGATAGTAGGCAGTTGAGAGAACCAACTGAATACCCATGTCTTCACATAATTTCACCAAAACATCAGCTTTAAAAGCAACTTCATTGTTAGTAACAAGTCTTTTTGGGCAACCAAATCTAGCAAAGATATGATAATTCAAGAAATTTATGATAACAGAATGAGTGGCATTCCTGGTGGGAATAGCCTCAATCCATTTTTTGAAATAGTCGGTTGCCACTAGGATCCACCTATGCTGACCACTGGATGATGGATGTATCTCTCCAATAAAGTCCAACCCCCATTGTTGGAAAGGTCCAGTGACTACAATGGGTTTCAATGGAAGAGACTTCAGCTGTTGTTTTCCACTGAACCTTTGACACTTGTCACATGTCTTAACATAGGAGCAAACATCAGAAAATAAACATGGCCAATATTAACGAGCCCTCGAAATCTTGTGGGCTGTAGTCTTCCAATAATGATGACCACCACAATTGTTGCTATGAAATTGATGCATAACCTGAACTGATTCTTCTTTGTCAAGACATCTCAACAACATCCCAAAGGGGTCTTTCCAATAAAGCATATTTTCATTAATACAAAACTTGACTGCCTTGATTTTTAATGCTCTCACCTGCATTGGATTCATCTCTGTCGGGGCTGTAAGGGTTTGTAAAAAATGTATTATACTGCTGTACCATTCACAAGATGATAAATTGGCCGAAACCGGCTGATCATGACTGTACCTTTGAACATAAATTTCTGATTGTGCTTCCTTTATATTTATGCTGATGAAATTTATGCCCAATACCTCACAATTCTCCTCAGCAAGAATATTTTCCAAACCGTGACCTTTGACCAATTTAATTGGCTTGATGTAAACATTAAACTCAATAAGCTTGGCAATCCACTTGGCTCTTTTACAATCTATATCTGGTTGAATAAGGACATCTCTGACTGAACTAGATGGTACATAAGCTATTACTTTGTCATGCAAAATATAGATCCTAAAATATTTAAGTGATTTGATCAAAACATAGGCTTATTTTTCAATAGGGTCATAATTTACCTCAACATCTCTTAATGTCTTGCTGAAGAAAGCCACTGGTTGTTCATGTCCTTGATTGTTTCTCTGAAGTAGCACTGCTGCAATGGTATCATTAGATGCACATGAGAAGATGTAGAAATATTTACAATAGTCAGGGTTGATCAAAGTGGGAGCTGACAAAAGGGCCTTTTTTATAGCTTCAAAAGACTCCCGTGCTACATCATGCCATTTAACCTCAGAATCTTTCCTTAGCATGCTAGTGATGTGTTTAACCAATTATGCAAAATTAGGAATAAATCTCCTAATGAAGTTGATATTACCAAGAAATGATTGGATGTCCTTCTTAGATCTTGGAATTGATATCTTTTGAATAGATTCTACTCTAGCAGGGTCAATCTTTACTCCTTCTGCAGTCACTATGTGTCCCAGAAGTTTACCTTCTTTTAACGCAAATTGAGATTTCTTTGGATTTAATGAAAGCCCATACCTCCTGCACTTCAAGAATGTCTTCCTCAAGTGCTGCAAATGCTCTTTACGGCTGTGAGAAAACACTGTTAGATCATCCAAATATATCAGAACAAACTCATCCTTTTCACCTATGAAGGCAATTTCCATGACCCTTTGAAATGTGGCCTCGACATTCATAAGCCCAAAGGGAATCTTGGCATACATAAAGGTACCCCAAGGAGTTGTGAAGGCAGTTTTTTCTCTGTCATCTGGGTGCACTGAGATCTGGTTGTAGCTTGAAAACCCATCAATAAAGGACACGACACTAGCTCCAGATACTCTTTGTAAGATATGCTCCATCTTTGGCAAAGGTTAGTTGTCTTTCTTAGAGAATTTGTTCAAGTTCCTGAAGTCAACACACAACCTAATCTCCCCATTCTTATTCCTAACAGGAACTAGATTAGCAACCCATTCGAAATATCTAATTGGAATGATAATCTGAGCATTCAATAGTTTTTTAATTTCTTTCTCCATTATAGGCAAAAGAAGAGGCTTGATGGATCTCAAATTTTGTTTGAATGGAGTGGCTTATTTCTTCAGGGGAATTTTATGTTCAATTACTTGAGTGTCATAGGTCTTTAGATCACTGTATTCCCATGCAAAAATGTTTGAAAATTCTCTCATCAGGCTGCCATATTCATCTCTCTATTATGCAGTCAATTGTGTGGACAAATTTATGGTTTTAGGGCATTTTTCCTCTCCTAAATTGTACTGAAAAACAATAGGGTCTTCCTCCTTATTATCAGGTTTCAAGGGCACATCATTCTGGTCAAAAATATTCTCAAGAGGTACTAATCCTCTAGGAATTTGATTATTGGGAAGTTGGATAATATCATGGCGCCCAATTTTGTTTTTTAGCTTTAGATTTTTGACCTTTTCAACATTTTCATTTTCATGATCTATATGGAGGGATGACAACTCATATATGACTTCTAAGAATCTGATCAATTCTTCATCATCATCAAACACCTTCCAAAATTTTACATTGTCTGGCAAAGAAGGTCTATATTTCACTTGGATTTCATAATTTAGATTTGCTGACTTAGGTGGATTGAAAGTACTAGTTGAGACAGCTAATGAATCAACAAGTTGATTCATAGTTCTACGAATGTATGAAATGTTGAAAGCTAGAAAAAAATCAATGATATTCCATACCTCATCTCTGTATGCCTTAAGCTTAACATACTTAGCTTGAAAAGTGTTTTTGATTTGTTGGATTATCAGATCAGCATCTCCAAATACCTTTAGCCCCTTAATATTCATGTCCTTAGCATCGTTCAAGCCCAAGACCAAGGCCTCATACTTTGCTATATTGTTTGTCACCTTGAAATCCAATTTGAAGGACAAGTGAATAGTTTCTTTTGTAGGTGAAATAAAGACAACTCCTACTCCTGCAGACTCCTTTGAACAAGAACCATAAAAAAACATGCTCCATATAGGAGTGTTTTCTTCTTCTGGAGATTTGAAAATAGGATTTCTGCGCTGAAATATTGATGATAAAGAATCATCAATTTGAAGTATAAAAGACTCCAAATCTGTATCAACTGAATATATGGGATGATTAGTAGGATCCTTCTCATCACTAATTATATAATCCAATTGAGCCTCCCTATACAATATTCTTTGTTCTCCTTCGAAAACTGGGACAGTTTCATAAGAAAGGTCATTTTGTAAGGTGCCTCCTAGCCTCTTTATCCATGCTCTAGACAAAAGCATACCAAATTTGGGTCGCACATCAACTACCACAATTTCCATCACCATGCTCCTCATGGGTAACTGAGATAAAGAAATGGATAAATCCTTTATCAAACTAAGACACTTAACTCTCCTAGAGTCAAATGAAAATAGATCATGATAAGACTTGGTAATTTCTAGACCCAACTCATCCATAACTACTTTTGGCATGAGGTTATGAGAGGCTCCTGTATCTAGAAGGCAATTATGTAGAATTTTGTCATGGATGTTCAAAGAAACATAGAAAGGTGGAGAGGTTTACTCACGGTCTTCAACCATTGAACTAAGGATCATGGTAGGCTTTTCATCTTGGAGATTCACAACATTAGCAGAAGTTGGCAAGGGTTTAGGCTCAAGAGATTTTAGAATGGTTTGATTGAAGGCATCATTCTTCATTGATTCCATGAGTGGTATGGGGATTTTGAGCTTCTGAATTTCTGATTCAAAACTAAAAGAGAAAGGGACTTTGTCAGGATTCTTTACCTCTTGCACATGAGCTTACTTGGTTCTTGATTGGAGCTTGATCTTTGATTGGTTGCTATTTTGCAGGGACAACAACTTTCTTTGTAGGATTTTGTTCGTCTTGCTTGGTATTATTCTGCTTAGATATCAGATTATATCTATTTTGTTCATCAGTTAGACAAATATATTCTTCATTTGGATCTTGAATATCTGGTTGACTAAGCAAAGCTTCTTCAAAGGCGACCCGTGTTAAGAAAGAATCATCCCCTTTGTCTCCTAAACAATGAATTTCATCATCTTCTTCAGGCTGCTCCTCCTCCATTACTGTGTTTTGGAAAGGGGTCTTGATATTTTGATCTTCATTTTCATTTCTATTTCTCTGTAAAATCTGATGTTGCTCATTATTCCTCTTATATGGACTTGGATTTCATGGAATGAAAGTGTTAGGCTCTCTACCTCTTGTGGACTACTTATTCTCAAGCTTCATCTTGGAAAATTTTGAAGTCAAAGACTCAATTATTTTTGCCATCTTCTCAATATTAGGATCACCATCTGATGAGGAAGCTTCTCCTTTTTGTTTTCTCCTTTCACCTCTGCCTTTCAACTTTTATGCAACAAGGATATTCAATTCCACTTCAAGTGGTGCATCCTGCATGTCAGCCAATGTAACAGACCTTATTTCTCTTAATAGAAAACAAAATTCGACATCAAAAGCATTAGAGTATGTAATCTTTACAGAGGTAGCAGTAGGCTTGATTTCAGCTGGAATTTTACTGTACATTCTATTAAATTTCTTGGTGAAGTCTGAAACTGATTGACCACTTTCCCTCCTCAATTTTACAAACTCTGTAATGTAGTACAAAAAGTCTTTCTTATCACCCCATTGTTTTAATAAAATGTCATCCAAAAATTCAATCCCTGTTATAGATCCTGGGGTTAATTCTCTAAACCATCTCCTGGCCTCTCCATCTAAGCTTTGCACAAACACTCTCATCCATACATCTTCATTTACGATATTCAAGTCATCAACATAACTGTAAAACAATTCGATGTTTCTTCAGCTGTGACCTCTTCTACCCCTGAAAATTTTGGCATATATTTATGATAATATCTAGTAGGCATTGCATTTAGAGGATTAGGAAATACTAAAGGGGCATATCTAGCAGCTACAATTCTTTCCATCTTAGTGAGGTTCTGAGGTGCTGCTGCCATGATAACAGTAGATGTAGATGCACTGGGAGTTTGGTTTACAAGGGATTGAGATGAGGCTGATCTTGAAGATGAGGGTGAGGTAATAAGAGGAGAAGGTATTTTTGGACTTGTAGTGGAAAATGGAAAATAAGAAGCCCTATAAAATTCTAACAACAACTGGGCAAGATTTTCTTCTCCTTTCACAGGCAGTTCATGTAAGACAAGTTCAACTACATTTATATGAATGAAGGCTGAATTGGGTTCTGTTTTAGATTGGGACGACTCTACGGAATATGAACAAATGTCTTCTACAACAAAAGGTGATCTATCTTCTTGAGTTAGATTAGATAATCCCTGAACTTCTGAAACTATCTTTTCACTATGAATTTATGAACTTATAGCTTCAACAATTGTTGGTTTTATTAATGGATTTGCTGGAAAAGACATATAGGGCTTTTTGGATATACCTGAGATGGAAGCTTCCTTCTGCAATGCCTTTCCCTCTTTGATGATCCTCTCAGGATCAGATACTGGATCAATTAGTGGCTATTGAGGATTTCCTCGAGTATGTGCCTTCTTAGGAGCCAAACTTCACCAACAGAGTCGCTAGATAGAAGATTACAACCAAATTAAAGATGCCCAGACTTTGTCTATCATCAAATTTGCGACTATTTCATCTCCCAGGGAAGCTTTCTTCACACTCCTTTCCCCGACAACGACGCCAATTTTTTTATCACTCCATGAGTCTTTCTTAGGCTGTGGTTCGAAAGAGCCTGGTAACTTAATCTATAACTCAATAGTGTGTATATAATTGGATCAAAATGAACACTCACTCACCGATTTCCTTATTCAATAAAACTTAAACATATCCAGGTAGGACAAGGCTCTCAAAAGTTATTTATTATATAGTTTCTTAAATCAAATGGGTGGAGAAAACTAATTACATCAACCAGAACACATACATTGAAAAAATAGGGTCAAATATAACTAGCAATGGTTACTTATGATCCTAGTTCACCAACACGGAGGTAAGATGACAATCACCAACTATTAAGTAAACATAGATATGAGAAAAACTCAACTCATAAGTACGGAAAGACAGAAAGATGATAGTCTGAAATAACAGTGAAAGAAACTTGTATTACTGAATATATTCAAAAGAGGTCTTCTTACAAAATAGTATAATAGAGTCTTCAATATCAAACCTTTAGCACTGTTTCCTCTGTGGGATTAAATAAGATTACATGTTGGTTATTAGATCCAAAAATAAGGGATCAAATACCTACAAAATCTACTAATCAAATCAATTACAATATCTAGGATCTAGATCCTATTTTCAAGGAGTCATTCTCTATGCTACTTTTGGTCTTCAATAGCTCCACCAAAGCATCCTGATGAGTGTAGGAGACTTATACCCTCAAACTCTGCCAGCTGGAACACCGAATCAACCTTTGACTACTGAAATTTAGGTCGGACTTTGACTAAATATTTCAAACATAGAACTTTGGTGAGTTTGCAGTGCGTAACACTATGAAAACCAACTTTGTGCTACCAACTAGCTGTAGGAGGCTGTTTTAACACACAGTGAGTGGAAAAATTGCTTTGTAGAGTGAACTAGGTGCTGCAAGGAGTTGATTTAGTCTGGATAATTTATGATATGTCCTTTGTATCCCTGAGAACTTCAAAGCTTGTGAAAATATGTTTTGTAAATGAATACATATCTTGACAAAAACCATATTAATGCCGAATACTATTCAGACTACTTAGACTTTGTCTCAACACAAATACTATGCATATCCTCCTTTAAGATACATGACATGATTTCAAAATCTCTCATTAGACACACAAAATTTTAGGACATCTTGAATTAATCATCGTGCTTGGGAAAACTAGCAAGGGTAATCTCCTTCAAGAAGATACCCAAATTCTTCTTGCTAAGAATATTTGTGGCCAAGTATAAGTTCTCTGTCAGCCTTCTATTCTCTGCCCTTAGACTGAGATTTTTATTGTATATGTTGGCCAATTGCTTCTTCTGGACCTTCTTTCTCCTGATGCTTTTCTTTAGCTGATTGCATTCCTCTGCCAGTTCGTTCACTTGGCTTGTCAATTGTCTCCAAAGTGTGATGTTTCCCTGATGCAACTTCTGATTCTTTTCCTGGACCTCCTTAAGTTGACTGTTTGCCTCCTTGAACAATTTAAATCAATCCTTTTTGGGTCCTGTTGACCCAAAAATCTGCTCTGGGCTCAACATGGTGTTTTACATAGTTACTTCTCCATAAAATCCCCTTGGTGCTATGGTTCCAGTCAAAGACAGTGGCGGGGGTCATAGTTACTATGGCCTCTGCCCTTGAAAGAGTATCAGTTGGGTGCACTCAGGGACTTGTGGGCCTTCCC
>JASDQU010412380.1:0-10435 GCA_032191745.1 Picea mariana | reverse complement strand
ATGGGTGGGGTTTGGAGAATATACACTTTTTTGGACAAGCCTTGTTAGCAAAAAATCTTATGGAGTATTTAAAACACAATGGACTATGGAAATAGTGATGATACAAAATACATTGACCCTTTGTGTAAAGGCTCCAAAAGAGTGTTATAAGGTTGAGGGATCAGGATAATCTAGATCAAAAATATTTCTTTGGAAGGCACACTGATCATTTAGGTTATAAGGGAAATTTCTTAGAGGAGGAAAGAGGATAACATGTGTGGTGGTGGAATCCCATTTGGAAGATCAAGGAGCCTTTAAAAACTAGAATATTCCTTTGGTTAGCCCTCTCTATAAAGGTATTGACATGGGAAATATGTAAAAAAAGAGCATGGCAAGGGCCATGAAGATCTACAATGTGCAAAAAATATGAAGAGGCTATAGTCCCTTTGTTGGTATATTATTCATACACAAAAGAGGTTTTAAATGGAATATTGCAGTTGAATGGAGGTCTAGGCCCCTAGCAAGGAATCTATGTAGCAACCTATTTGGAAAAATGGTTTAATAATAAAGGAGTTAAATACCACAGGGCCTTACCTTGTGTAATCTCTTTTATACTTTGGCTTGCTATAAATGAAATGTTTTTTCAAAACATGCATAGTCTTCCTATATAGGCTATCCATCGGATAATATTTCCTTATAGAAGGGTGTGGAAACATGTCAAGGGAAATCCTCCAAGCATCATTGTAAGTCCAAATATGGCCACCTATGCACGAGGTTATTTTGATGGAGATTTTCAAGAAGATCCTAGGAAATGTGGGGAAGGAGGAGTTTTATTTTTTATGGAAGATTACAAAATTTTCTTTAATGTTGTAATAGGAGAAGGCCAAATAAATAATTGGGTAAAGTTGAATTTTTTTGTGTATGTTAATGATGCTAGTTAAAAAAAGGGTGCATTATATATTCATATCCTAAGAAACTCAAAGCTAGTCATTGATTGGAAAAAACGTAAAATAAATCTACAAAATTTGACAATTTCTCCAATCTAAGAAAGAATTAAGGCATTTTAAGAAAAAAATTATAAAATCTCTTCTCAACAAATATATAGAGAACTTAATGTATGAGATGATGAGCTTCCTAAGAAAACTATAACTTTGCATATGAGTACTTTCACTAGAAAGTAGGAAGTGGAAGGATTGCAATATACAACCATATTTGGATCCTTATATGATCAACTCTCAATGATGAGATCAGCCATAGCAGAAGACCATGACTTGTAAGGGATGTTGAAAAAACAATTATTCATTTATTATATCTAAAGAAGGTATAGGACAGTTTTGTTTTGTTTTTAAAGAGCCTATATGGTTATTTTTATGATTTATGTAGTAATAGGACGATTGCTAAATAATAACAATGTTTTGGAAAGGTTTTTATTGCTTGTTAATATATTTTCAAGTGCTTCCAAACACATTGGAATGCATATTTTCATTTCTTCTTGATATAATGAATAAAGTTTTTTTTCTCGGAAAAAAAAATATAGACCAAAGTAGAGTTCACAAAAACATCCTTAATTTTTTTTCTTGGAAAAAAATATAGACCAAAGTAGAGTCCACAAAAACATCCTTAATAATGTCCCAAATTGCATCACAAATAAACTTTTTATATGGACACTTATGGATGTTTTTATAAGTTTTTATAGACATTGTTGTGGATTTTTTGAGGACATTTTGTGGACATTTCTATAAATGTTTTTTGTGGATTTTTATATGGGCACATTTTGTGGCTCTTATGCACATTATAGATGTTGAAAATGTGGATGTTTGTATGGATGCAAGGGAGAATCACATGTATTTTTGTTGTGGAAGATGTGAATGTTTTTAAGGCATTTTATAGTTGTAAAAAAAATGGCATGTTACAAGACTAATTGCCACCAAAATAAGATAAAGTACAAAAAAAAAAATGAATATTCCGAAGATTAACATTGTTTAAGACTATTTGGGTGGCTTCTCTAAAATCCTGTGGTGTAAGATTGCTAAAATCTTAAAAGTAAAACATTAAAACCAATGTTAAGCATGAAAATTTTAAGGATTCTTGTAAAAACCATTGTGAATCTTGCTAATTTTTTAAATGACAACTATAAAAATGTTTGGTGATATTTCTTTTAGAAATGGAATTGGATCATCCATAGGGATAGAACAGTAAGTGGAGTATTTGAAGATGGAGGTCCAGTCAACCCTTCCTTTCAAAGTTTGTTTCTCGACTTATGAATCAGTGGGCATTTCACCCTTGACGTCTTAGGGGAGTAAATAATGAGAAATAGCGGTGTATGCCCCAAATCCAACACCAACCGGTCTCTTAACGTATGATTAGCCTCAGCAAAGTCCTTGCAAAAGAAGGTTGAGATCTATATATGAGATTCTCCCTTGAAATTTTCAAATTTCTAAGGATTATATATAGTTTCTAGAAATTTTTGAAGATTTAAAAAGTAAAATAATTTTATCCTATAGAATTTGGGCAAAATGTTTTTGGAAAAAAATTGAAATTGGTGAATCATTTTTCGAAAAAAACAATTTAAAATTAGTCAAATGCCAAAATTTAGCCCCTAAAAGTTTCCCTAGTTTTAAGCCTCTAAAATTTTCCCTAGTTTTAAGCCTCAAAAAGCACTTAGAAACACTTTCAACACTCTCGAGGACAAGATTAACCCCCTTTAACATCAATGTGTTGATGAAATCCTTTGACCTTATAGAGTCTCATGTATTGATTAAAAATAGTTGTTCTATCCAAACTAGACTTGAGAAACATGTTACTAACACCAATCACAACTACATTACAAAATTGACATAACTAAACACACCCATAAAACAAAATATCACATTTATTGTGACTAAGTCATAATCCAATAATATTCTACAAAACTCATAAAATAAACTTAAAAATAAAAATCAAAGAGAAAATTATCTTGAACTAAATCAAACTTAAAACCCATCATTAACCTCATATATAAATCTATCACCTATCACAACTTTTAAAATCCCCACATGTCATTATTGTGTCTCTCGTATACATGGATCTCATATATAACTTAACTAACACCCCACTCGATAATATTTCCTCCCATTTATTAGTCCCTGCTGTAGGCATAGAGGGACTATAGCGATCGATAAATCATTGACCTAGCATTAGCTTGTGCATTGACCACAAATATTTTTCTATTGTCTATTGTTGGAACAAGGGAAGTGAAAATATCGATTTTTATATAATAAAAAGTATCATGTTTGTCAAGATGTGATTGGACAACGGATTGGAGGTCTTATTGCCACCTTTGTTATTCCCAATGTAAAATATTTTTGCATTTCCAAAGTATTTGGTAGTATATGGTCTTTTTGAATCATAAATTTTGTTATGCATTCGTGGAACGTGGATTAATGTTAGCATTAGTTTGAATGTTTCCCCTTAGCATTTTATGTTGGGTTGAATACATTCTCCATGATATTGTTATGTCTGATTTATGCTTTATTGTTGCATGCTTCGAGAGAACAGTCCTGCCACGTTGCATATTTTCTTAAATGATTGCACAGGCCTACGCCCTTCGATGGTCCTTATTGTCTTAACTATTTACCTAAGAGCTCTGCCAGTCTTAAATGTTTATTGTACAGATGCCTTGCAATACATGTTTGTTCATGGTCGGAATCCCTGCTCTTGTGCTCCATCCTTGTTCGTTGTTTCGTTTCATGATTCTAGTTCTTGTTTGATTCAACTTTGCAAAGTTGAGGTCCTGCACTTGCAGTTCGAGCTCTTCGTGGTTGTTCACTGGTTTGTTGTTCTTCAAATTTGCAAGTTGTTGGACCTGTTGTTGTGGTTTTCATTTTGGGGGCGCTGAGGTCTTCTCATCCTTTGTTGACAGGCAAGTTTCCCTGTTCTTGGTGATTTTCAATATTTTCTTCCGGACCATTTTTGTCTGTGCTCTTAGTTTTTGTTCCTGGAAACAATGCGTCTTCATATGGCGGATGTCGCATCCATATTTTTTCCGAAAATTGCAATGCAAAGGGATTTATGAAAATTAGTTGGGAAATATCAGAAGATGGAACCATCGAGCGTGGTGTAGACACAGTGTATGCTTCTACTCTATGGGCCAAAAAACTGCGTCTACCTATTTTCTTTCTACTGAGTTAAGTTGTGGTTTTATTTTTTTGCGGTCTTTCTTTTGTTTGGTTCAGTTTCCAGTGTCAGACTGTTTTCTTCTCATCTACTATGGGAACTAGGGGGATTCAAGTTGAGAAGAAGAAGGTTTAAAGATACATATGGGGGTTGGTGCGCTATTTTACTTTTCTTTTTTATTTTGCTAGTTTTTATTTTTTGCATGTGCTTTTCTCTGTTTTGATAGAAACTGGAAGTATCTAGAAAACAGCTTCAAAATGACAGTTGAAAAGATGAAAGAGGTAATAGATGTTGAGTCATATGAAAAAGATACACAGTCCATTGTACATGATAGCATTGAAGTGGTTTTTCATAGGAATGGCCTTTTTAGATTGGATGCATTCTCGTATATTGTTGGGGATTGCCTTTTCGATACATTCCAGGTTCTATTGCATTTTTGGTATTCGTCGACCGAGTTGCGCAATGGATTGATAGATTATTTCTTGGTCTGTTTTAAAAGTGGAGATGTTGAGGCTTTGCAGTCCTATGAATATGAACTGGAATCTGATTTTCTTCGGCAATTGCATGGAATACATGATGTGGCTACATATTTTTCAAAGATGCGGTTGTTTGCATCTCCAGTTATGCCTGCACATCAGAGGGGACTTTGGGGAGATACATTTTGTATTCGGTGGCTGTCTAACTGGTTGAATATATCAGTTGGCATATGGTCATTGTCAAGAAAAACAAGATATTTGATATTCAACAAAACTGCATCTGACAATCCATATTGCATCTTGTTCCATGAGTTCGATGCCCTCAGTGGCCATTATGAACCACAGTTGTACAAAAAAATGTCCATATGCAATATAGAAGGTCCTCGTATCTACTTTTTCGTTATTTGCAAAGACCTTCAATCGCAATGGAAATAGATTTTGGATGGCATAGATTGCTATGGTTTACAGCTGGCAACAAATGTTGTATCTAGTTGTGGAGATAGTCGGTTTAATGCAATTTGTTGTTTGGTAGCAGTCGATTTCGATGTTCAGTCGCTGTGTCTTTACACTGTACAGTCCTTCTGCAACGGGATTATAGGCGGTAGCGAACAGGCTTTTAGGTGCTTGCATCAGCACCTTTGCCCATATCTCGTGGAAAACATATTGGAAGTTGGAAGTTGGCAGAAATACCTTGTGAACATGGCGCTTCCATATGAAGAAGGGAATATGGAGGGTTGCATATTTTGTTTGCAATGGTTGTCTATGGTATTCATGGTGAAGATCCAGGTTTGGTCGGCCTCGCTAGCCGGCACTGTCCGTTCCTGGGTTACCGTTTCAAATTACGATCGAACAATTCACATCCTGTCATTGAAAACAGATACAGCACATATCCATTATGAACCTTTTCTTGGAGATATCGGTAGTTCAAGGTTGAGTGTGCATGCCACCCAAACGGCATCGAATATGCATACGCGTGGAATGTTTTTTAGTCAAAACTAGAGTCCTCCTGGTTGCGATATGGGAAGACAGGGATTGAAAAAAAAAAACATGCATAGAATTCATTTTAGTTGTGATGAGGAAATAGAGGGCTTAAATAAAAAAACGTAGAGTAAGTTATCACAATATGAAAAAAATTATTCGTCAAATTCGTCCGACTTCTGATAAGCAAATAGAGGCCTTGAAAAAAAAACGTAAAATAGTTTCTGAGAAACTAGGTGAGAGAGAAATTCATCCCAATTGCCACCATGTCATCTCGCCCATGGGCAAGAAATGTATATTAAGTTACCACAACTTGAAAAAGGTCATGCGCGAGAGAAAAAAATACATTGCTACACTTCCTTTTAGAGAGAAACTCACATATGACAATGTAAAGAAATTTGTTCGTGTAGAACAGAACATAAACATGTGCGGTTGCATATCCCGGAATGGTCATGCAACTGTGGAAGTTCGTGGTGTACATGAAAAATAGTAAACATTTTCTACCCATACTTCCCTGCGAAAAAAAAATGCAAGACAGACCTACATGAAACAAATGAAAGACACTCCTTCCATTGCATGTGCAATTTGTGAACAATTGAATTTTTCAAAAAACAGTAAGTCTTTCATGCCTAATTTTCAAGCAGAATACCTCCGGCTGACATCCCATGATAAACCATTTTCCAGTGAGAGAGTTTGTCTTCCATGCAAACGATCGCTTGAAAATGGAAAACTGCCACAGTTTGCAACCTCTGACCGAATAAGATGTAATACACCACTAGCAGATGTAAGTGCACTTATGGAACTTGAGGAGAGACTTGTCTCTCTGCGAATTGCATTTGCTCAAATCAGACCTTGGGCTATAAGCGACCCCAGATGGGCTTAACAAGATCAATTATTAATGTGCATGTTCAGCTAGATGTTGTGCAAAAAGTGTTGCCACGGTTCATTAACAATACAATTACAATCGTTGTGGCTCTGAAAAGACACTTGCAATAAAAAAAATGCATATCAGACAGGCAAAGTGTGTGTGCATGTTGTTATGAAGCATTAAAGGACTATGTTCCAGGGCCCTGTACAAAGCAGAGAACATTTGTATAAATTCCAACTGGAACAATGTTCTCTCATAAGAACATGGCAACTCTGCAAAGACTCTCGAAAATCCTAGTGATTCTGATACAAGTGATGAATCAGAGACTGAAACACCTACTGAAACATTGGTCCATGGATTCACTGATTCACAGTGCATTCGTGACTTGCAAGACAAAATTGTCGAAATCGCACTTGGCGAGGGGCAGCATCCACTTGAAATATTCAAGGACAAATTCGCTGAGGAAATGAACTTTCCAACACTGTTCTACGGATATCCACGTGGCACTGATATTACAGAACGATTCAGTTATCATAAAATAGTCTGATGGGAGCTACTACATTCAAGCGGTTACTTCTCCTGTCACATAACAAATTTGTTTTTCAAAACAATGTGCATAATAATAGAGTAAGTTTTGTCCTGCATGTGGGTCTGAATAAGAAAAGGCCAATTAAAAGGAAGAAAGTTGTTGGCCAAGGATGTGAAGTACAAAGTAAACCTAGAAAAAATTCTGAAATCTGATATTGGATACATATATTTCAAGAACATTCGCACCTCTCCTAACTATTTGCAACAAAACAAAAAAAAAATTGCAATGATCTGGCAATTGGGGCCGCCAACATTTTTCATCACATTTACAAGTGCAGAGCATCGTTGGGATCCATTGGTGGCTGTTGTTTCTGAACTACATAGTAACAGGAAACGTAAAAAAAAATCGATACACTAGAAAATAACGACATTGACTACCTCATAAGAAAAGACCCGGTGGCATGTACTCGATACTATAGACATAGAATAAATGCTTTGAGGCAATTGATATGCCATGATGAAACATTTTTCAGAAAAATATCGAACTACTTTTTTGTGACTGAATTCCAGAATAGGGGAAATGAGAATGACCACGCACTATTGTGGATAGAGGGTGCACCAGTCTATGGAGTTGATAAGAATTCAGAGATCGAACAATTTGTGAATAAATACATAAAATGCAATACAGATCATTTGGAGCTAGACCTTGCGAAAGTCTATAGACATTGCCATACAAGAAGTTGTAGAAAATGAAAAAGCTCGCATTGTAGATACAACTTTCTTGTTCCACCAATGAGAGCTACAAGAATCATAGAGCCAATTAGTTTAGAGGATAGTGTTTTTGTTGAGAAATCTAAATCCTTGTTTGCATTTCTAGAACGAGGATTTGACGAAATGATGAGCTTTGATGCCTTCTTGACATAGGTAAATCTATCAGAAGATGAGTACATCCAAGCCATACAAATAATGCTTAGGCAACCAACACTTTTAATTAAACGAAAACTCTCCCATATTTGGAACAACGGTTTCTCCAAGGACATGCCAGTTATGTGGAAAGCAAATACAGATGCACAGTATGTGTTGAATGCATATGTTGCAGCATCCTACTGTACCTCATATATGACGAAGATTGACAAATCTATGACATTTGCATTCAGAAAAATACGCAAAGAACATGAAAAAAGTCATATTGATGCCATACAAATGATATGGACCCTTGGCAATACATTGCTTAATCTTCAACAAATGTTTGCTCAGCAAGCAGTTCACATTGCCCTTTCTTTGCCCCTCACTTGTAGTTCAAGAAAATGTGTCTTCATGAACACATCTCCACTTGAAAAATGAACATTTATGCTGAAACCATTGATTTTGCTGCAACAAGAACCTGCCAATTCAGAGGACGTCATATGTCACTCTATTATTGATTATTACATCCAGTGTCCATATTCTATTAGGCATATCTTCTTAGCAGAATTCGTATCGCATTACAAAAAAAATGGGACACCCATATCAAAAAGAAAAAAACCCTGTGTTATACAGTTTGTCAAATATAATAAACATTGTGATTATGAAAACTATTGTAGAGAAAAATTGTTGTTGTACATTCCATTCCATGAAAACGAAGAGACATTAATACATAACTTTTCTACATGGGAGGCTGTGTATGTTGCCTTTGAGACTATAGTGCATATCATTGAAGCTAGATTTACCTACAATGTTAATCCAACATGGGGTGATCTAGAAGTTGCACTTAATGACCTAGAAAACCCTGGCGATCATGATGAGGCATTCTGAAACCCAAAAACAACCAGAAGTCCTTTTGAGTCCTATGACTTACAAGCGGATTTTCCTCGTCCTCTAGCGGTTGAAAGTGAAAAACGTATCAACCTTGGTTTTCAAGTTACAAAACATCCTTTCCTTATTGAAAATAATGAATACCACAGAATAAGACGTCTGTTGAATCGCGAACAACAAACAATTGTAAAGGACATTTCCCTTAAAAAATGGTTGAACATGAACAGTCCTATGCATGTGTTCCTTATAGGCGGAGCAAGAACAGGCAAGACATTCACAGCTAAAGCATTGTTCCAAATGCTTATACGAATCTATGATTCAAATAATTGCTCTGATCCTATGAAACCAAAGGGCCTAATAGTTGCATACACAGGAAAAGATGCATACAATGTTTGTGGAACAACAGTCCACTCTGCATTTTTAATGCCTTTTAACAAGTCACAGTTTCTTCCACTTAGCAAGGAAATGTTGGATACATTATCTAAGATTTACGAGGAACTCTAACTTGTCTTTATAGATGAAGCATCTTTGATTGGTAGTCAGTTCTTGTATTCCATTGACAGCCGGCTAAGAAGCATAAAACATGTGCAGACCAAATACTTTGGAAACATTGACATGATCTTCTAAGTGTCATGGGTCTATCAAAATACTAAGTGTCTGGTCAGCGACCGTACCTGTAGTCTCGAGCACGGTTGACTGGTGCTCTGCCTGGCGGTTATTCACCGCTGCATGAATCCGATGGGCATTGCCCATATCTCCCACCGTAGCGGGTCCAGCTGATCCGGATGCCCTGGTCCTTTCCACAGGACAATTGCGTTGGTAGTGTGGCTCCCCACACGTCCAACACCCCTTCTTCGGCCCCGTAGTCCTGGTGCCGGAAGTAGAAGATGACTGCCCACCGGCCTGAATCCTTGGTCTGTTCTGTTGAATAGGTCTGAACTGCTGCTGCTGCTGTTGGCGACGCTGCTGCTGCGGCGACAGTGCCCGGTACGGTGCCCGCTGCTGAGGTGGCGGTCGTCGTAGGGTAGAAAAAGCGGATCCCCTCTGGAAGCCACGATACCCCGGTGTGTGTCTCGACGGCGTCGTTTGCTGCGGCGCCCCTGATGAACCTTGCCCTGCTGGAGTCTTGGTCTGACCTCCATTGATAAGTTCCTCTTCTGCTATGAGGGCCTTCTGGACAGCGTCGTGCAAGGTTTGAGGCATCAGAATCCTCCCGCTCTCAGTGTGAATGAAGCATGGAGGGAAGGGACGGACTCACATGCGCAGGGCCCCCACGATTTTGATCGGAGAGGGTAAATGAATCCTGTACCGATTTCCTTCCTCCTGCGCTGGTTAGCGCCAGGTTGCTGTAAAAATGAAAACAGAAGGCCATGCAGACTCCCGGTACGCAGTCTAACATTCAACTAACTTTGTTTTGGGAAGATGCAACGAAAGTTTCATGCAATCAATCCTCAACTCAGGCTCAGAGAAACACAATAATCAAACTTTTCCAGGAGTTTACATTACAACTGTGCAGAGGCGTAAGGTCGTGGTCGGCGAATAATTCAGCAGAGTCATGTTTACCAGCAAGAGTGAGATTCCTCAACAATTAATAATTCATTACTGCAGCGACCGTTTAAAACTTCTAAAAGGTTTTATCAACATTATGAAATTTTCA
>JASDQU010412379.1:0-10435 GCA_032191745.1 Picea mariana | reverse complement strand
TATATATATATATATATCACACATGTGCATCCCTTGCACATATTTGTATCATTCACTCATATTTGTTTGGTCTTAATATCAACCTTCACATTAGGAAACCTTATAATGCATTCATCCATGCACTCAAGCATATACGAACATAGATAAATATTCATGATCATGCAAGTTCCCTGCTTGCATATTTTTCCATGTCATTCACACACATGGGCATTTAAAACTTCCATATCCTTCCTCCCAGAGATATTACAGTCATTCTTATGACTAGTCTCATAGGAATATTCATAACTATGATTCCTTCTTTTCATGGCAATAACCAGGAAGAAACCACTCTTTCTCTTTTTTAACAAAAGAAAACCAAAATTCCCAAAATGTAAGAAGGTAATTATAGTATTACCCAGAGTAGAAAAATTCCCAATTCCATCCTTCTTTCATGTTTCAACCATTCTTGGTCATTATGGCTCTATCAGGGAAACCCTTTCTTGGATTCCCTTTCGTTGCTATGTGAGCATACCCAACCATTCATGTATGGCTTTCATCCACCTTTGGATGCAAATTTGACCCATTGGTCATCTAGTAATGCTCCAACACTACCTTTGATAGTATTCATATAAATATTTCTTTTATAATTACAACCCTATCCTTATAAGTCACTAGGCATTAACATTACCAACATTTCATTCATGTTGTTATTTTCCTTGCTATTATCAGGTCATCCTTATTCTAAAAGGCCAATCAATAGAACATGCCTTATAAACCACCATAGGTTATATTGAGTCTATTTTCATGTTACATACATGCAACCCTTATCATATGCATTACAACATGTCCTCATCTTTCATTTCCATGCATAAACAAGTACTCATGTTAATAGGTATGTACACATTTTGTATACCCATGAGCTCATAACTGACTCAAATGTTACTGCCATTTTGCCTCTTTTATGAGGACCATCATCAGTTCAAAGAAATCATTTTTCTTTGCTTAACTAGGTTATTTCAACAAGAAGTTTTATTCATTATAGGTCAAATATGTTGACCTTACACATTTTCCATCAGTCTTTTGATCATGAAGATTTATACATATATACAAGGATTAATGTTTTATTAAAGGATTCTATTAATCCATACCAAATTCCTTTAAGAACGAGGAATTTTCCATAAGGGTTTTAACCTTTATATAATCAACCATTTTAATCACAAGAGACTCTGCCTACCCTAGCAGATATACAATAATATACTTAACAAAACAACTCAGCTCATGTCCCTTGTATGGACTCATAGAGCTTCATAACAAAATTTCTGCCACCTTCTCCATTCACATTTAGGTCTTACCATTAATTCCTATCAACATATTCCTACTCTTGTAAGAATAGTTATCAATTTCACAAAGGGATAATATAATTCTCTGTTGAAATTCAATAAGAATTTCCATATCACAGTTTCAATCTACATTCCTCCTCCTCAGGGAGTTAATACAGATAATAAACAATCCTTTAAAGGTAGAAACACCTTTCAATAGGCTCATATTAATATTGATATACCAATCCTATGACTAATATATGTCCCATCTAGGCCTAGTGTTGTAGCCTGCTCTGATACCAATTTGTAACACACCCAACCCCCTAAGTACCCTTGTAAGGGATGGGGTATTAAAATTACACTTTTTATAAATCATCTCAAAACCTCTTCTTTGTTGGAGAAATTTCTATTTTCGACACACTAGTTCAATGGGAGTTAACTGACTAGTTCTATTTTAGACTTTCTATTTTTACCATCACTATTATGCATGCATGCATTCCTAAGGAAAGCTAACTGCTTGATTTCTTTTCTTAATTATGGAATGTTTTGCCCTATATATGAGTGTATTCCACTCATTCATTGTATCATATTGATCATGATCTATGTATCAATCATCAACTCATTGGAGTAATGTGAATATATTTTCTCATTCTTCCATATTGAATCTCTCTTCCTTTCTTGATAATCTTTGTTTGTAATTTCTTTAGATAGATCTCTTGTGCAGTTTTACATGAAACACTAACATGGTATCAGAGCTATGCTTCTTGGAGCAAGCCAGACAAGCCAAAGAATAAGGAAAATCGGAGTTTCGGCGAGCTAAATCCGTGGTCGTAAATTTCAGCAGTTATTCCTCCCAAACTATTACGTTTTTGAGCAAACGACTTGAAATAAAAGTAAATAGACCCATTTTGGAAGTGGGTTTTCAACCGTTTGGCGAGATTCTTTACCATTTGCTCAAAAAGTGAGCCACAAGATAGCCTCCTGAAACTGATACGAATTCGTGGTCGTACCTTTCCACATTCATTGCTCCCAAAATATTATGTTTTGGAGGAAACGACCCACGAAGAAAGTAAATCGGCCCATTTTGGAAGTGGGTTTTCAGCCATTGGGCGAGATTCCTCACTGTTTGCTCAGAAAGTAAGTCTCAAGATCATCTCATGAAACTGATATGAATTCTTAATTTCTTAATTTTTCACTTGCAGATTGAGAGAAAATTTTTAGGGGTTCTTGGAATCAGTGGGAGAGACGGATATGACAACTATTATACAGTCAAAATTGGTGGTAATCCTCACACCATACAATTATTTTGATTGGAATCCCAAGGCAAAATTCCAACTCAGAAGGAAAGGATTGTATAATTTGATGATGGCGATAGAAATAGAACCTACATCAACGATTGAGAAGATGAGATGGGCAAACTGTAAGGATGAGGCCACAGGGATCTTGAGTTAATCTCCACTGATTTATGGTTTCATGTTGCTTCATGCAAGACTCCAAACGAGATATGGACCACCCTTGAAGGACTCTTTGGAAAGCAGGATGAGATGCGAGGTCATATGCTTGAAGTAGAGTTGAATACCTTAGACCCTAAAAGTTTTGATAATATACAATATTTTCTTACTAAATTTAAATGTTTTCTATTAAGCTTGGGTGAATGTGGTATTGATAAGTCTACACAAGAGAAACAAGTTATTCTAACAATCTTGGCCAAGCTAGGACCAAGATACATTGTATATGTCTCCAATTTCCATTCTGGCATATGTCTTTTTGGAACAAATTGGAAAATGCCTACGTTGGCTCAGTTCATTGAGTCTCTTACACAAGAGCAGACAAAACTCATACATATGGGCCTCATGAAGGATCCCAAAGCACATGAACCACCATGCAGGATGGAAAAGGGTCATTCAAATAGAATAGGAAGGAGGGATATTCTAAATCCTTTAATGATTCTTCAGGTTCCAAAGACTCTTCAAATTCCAAGAAGAAGAAGAAGGGAAAGAAGTGCACTTACTGTAATAAACTGAATCATGAAGAATCCACATGCATGAAGAAATAGATCGATCTTATGGCACATGCACTTCAGTAGAACAACCTTGGAAACTTCATTCCAGAGGAAGTCAAGAAGTAGAAGGAAGAAGATCCTGCTCCTAAGAAAGGTAATCAACATTCTCTTGTTGCATTTAATTCCTCATCTGATTCATGGATTATAGATTCTGGTGCAACCCATCATATGGCAGTGAAAGAGGAAGTTTTCTCTTCTTTGAGTCCATGCTCAATACCCCTTATTCTCATGGGGGATGATACTCTAGTAGCATTAGTAGGAGAAGGGAGAGTGGAACTCCACAATGGTAGTTTTGAGAATGTTTTACATGTTTCAAATCTTTCTATGAATCTGCTCTCAGTTTATCAGATCACTCAGAAAGACAAAAAGGTTGAATTTACATCAGATTCAGTTTCAGTAATTGACATGCATGACAATTCCAATATTGCAATTGGTGAGGTGGATCACAAGTCAAGGTTGTATAAATTCACTAAATTTTCTGACGATGACTCCTCTATTCTACTTACACATAAGGAGAGTACACATGTACCTCCAGTGCAACATGCATATACTCTTGTTCTTCCATCAGTTTCAGACATCAAAGATGATTCCATACACTCAGATTCTGTACATGGAAATAAGCAGATAGTACATCCAGATAAGAATCCAACGTCAAAGCTTCAGCAGATGCCCAAGAAGGCACATACCACACTTCAGGTAGAAGGTAACCTTGCAGGAAATCCATTGGATTCAAGGATGACTCGATCTCAACATGAGGAGCCTTCTCATGTATTTTCAACTTCAGAACCTGCAATGCCCATGCATTGCCATATGGTTCAATCTACTGATCCAAAAAACTACAATAGGGTTGTGGGAAATCCATTATGGAAAGAAGCCATGCAAAAGGAGTATGACTCACTCCTACAGAACCAGACTTGGAATCTGGTTCCACGTCCACCAAAAAGGAATATTTTCGGGTGCAGATGGGTCTATAGGATCAAGAAGTATAAGGCCCGATAGGTTTCCAAAGGACTTCATCAGATCCATAAATATTTCTACATCTTCATAAAGACTTTCAATGAGCAGAAGTTTCAGAATTTGTGGGATCGTCTTGCAGTGAAGAACACAGTTGCCTACCGGCTATCATTTTCTTCTTTTGATACATTATCTTTTGAGGGGGGGTTTTGTTCCCACGTGGTTTTCCCTCTTTTCTCACTTTTATTCAGTGTTCATTAGTTGCATTGTACATGAGTACCTAAAATGGCCTAGTAGCCGAGACTCATTTTTACTTCATAGTGATGTTCCGGGGGGGGAGGGGGTGTTGGAGAAATTTTTATTTTCGACACACTAGTTCAGTGGGNGATTTTCTTAATTATGGAATGTTTTGCCCTATATATGAGTGTATTCCACTCATTCATTGTATCATATTGATCATGATCTATGTATCAATCATCAACTCATTGGAGTAGTGTGAATATATTTTCTCATTCTTCCATATTGAATTTCTCTTCCTTTCTTGAAAAGCTTTGTTTGTACTTTCTTTAGCTAGATCTCTTGTGCAGGTTTTCATGAAACACTGACATTCTCGAGGGAACCATCATCTTCAACCCATCAAGATATTTCTAATGACTGTCTCCATGCTCAAAACCGAGATCTGGGTTAACATTTATGGCCTTCCAAAGTTTCTCAGGACTTCTTTACCCTCAAGTCACTCCATTGGCATGTGGCATCCATGTGGCTTCTGTCACTTGTCATCTGACATGGAGCTAACATGGAATCCACCACCTAACCATTTGAATCTCACCTTATTGGACCCTAAGTACATTCTCTAAATCAATGACTCTGATTCATTCGGGACCCTCTCTTCGATGTCCTCTTTCCATGAAATTGTATTTCACTTCGACGGTATACTCCGACAATGCATACTTTGACAGATCTTACAGCTCTTGGGGCCAGTTAATCAATGGTCTTGAATGCATCAGAGTTCTCACCTACACGACAGTTAACTCCCACTTCCCTTACTAGGACCTTGCATACGTGGCAAGCACATGACACATGGATCCACCCACAACTTAATCTGTGAGTTGTCGTTATTGTACACATCATCAAGGGATACTAGGTGTTGGAGCATGCTATTTTTGGGTATAACGCAACAAATGAGGCATGCAACTAAGGAATGTACCAAAGGAAGCAATACACGCCAAGAAATAAGGTAAAGAAGAATGACAGAAGGAAAGGAAAGAAACACACCGAGAATTAAGGAGAAGAAGAGCAGAGTAAGAGAAAGGAACAGTTGGATCGAAGACCAACCACACGAAATAAGTTATTTTTTGGAAAAACCTAATCCACTAGGGTTAGGGTTTTGGTAGTCAGTGTAATTCATTTAACCCCCTTGTTGTAGTATAAATATGATGTATGAGGTAGATAGGAGGTATCAATCAATAATTATCATCTTTTTGGTATGAGTCTTAGAGTATCTTGGAGAACTTGTTGAGTTTTGAGTCGCAGTCATTAGTTTTGATTAAGAGTTGTGGAGCTCCTATGGAGTTATTTTTGAAGATTTATGGAGTGTAATTGAGAGTCAAGTTGCAATATGTGGATCTTGGTGTGAAACTGGTCAACCTCATGGAGTATTACAAACTTTTTATGTAATGCATGCAGTGCACTATTTTGATGAAGATGAATAAAGAAGAAAGATCTTTGTGGACGTAGCCCAGGGGGGTGAACCATGGTAAAAATATTGTGTCAATGTGTGGAATGTGTTCTTTATGTTTTTAAATGCTTATTATGTTGAGTGAATGAATGAGTACATGAATCTATTAAGGTTAATTTGCAGTGCACACTATATTAGACATGTTATTTATGTAGAATGAATGTTAATGGTTAAATGAATGGTATATCTAATGAATGATGAATGTTGAAGTATAATAAATACAAGCATTCCTAACATCCCCATGAGAAACATCCCTTCCATGATTGTAGACATTTGGGTCATGTAGTCTCCCATAATCCATCTTGGGTGAGACTACGTTGTGCACTCTGTGCGCAATGTTTCCTTCTGGTTTACCATAAGGGTCGATGGTTTCTAGGGTTTTGTTGGAGAACTAAGGTAGAACCTGGGTCAGCCCATACATCTAACAAATGGTTCTATTGTTGGCTGGAACTCAGAAGAATAGCCTAGAAGGGATTTGATGAGAAGGACAGTGAAGAGAATGCAATGGTAGAAAGAGATGTTTAGGCCTCAAAATCCAACTAAGAAGGAGATTGAAAGATGGTTGGAGACAAAACAACTCAAGTTTGTGCATAAATATAACATAAGCTCCAGGTATACACCGCGCCAATATTTATAGAGGTATGTGTTTATTGATTTATATGAGACAATTTTATGTTACTTTCCATAGTTATTGCAAGAGTGGATATTGAGGTTGAAGGATAATCATCCCACTAATCGGATCAAAATAGTACAATGGACTATTGAGAACATTGCATGGTTGGAAAGGGTTAATAATAAATTCACACACGCAATGGATTTTTGGTTAGACAATATTATTGCAGGGTTTATTACTGAATTTGCAGTTAATACAATGAATTCATATACTTTTGCAGAGCATGAGTTCTTTAAGGGAACCAAAGGAAGGTACATTAGGTCTCTTTACATGTCGATCAATATATTATTATATGAAAAAGGTGTGATGAAAATGGAGTCAGACAACTAAATCACTCTGCGCGCATGTGAAAATTGGGGGAAGAACTAAGGACGATCTGAGATATGGAGAGAACTATGGAGAGAGGTTAGAAGAAGGAAACAGTGGACCCCATTATGATGGATGACGAACAGACCAGGGAAATAATAAGAAAAACAGGAGTGACGCATAGCAGATGACCCTAACAGTATAAGATAAATAGTATGAATAGAGCAGTAGCTGAGTGAGAGGGCTTGGACAATGATGAGGAAGAGTATCTCTGTGTGACGGGATAGATTGAAGAAATCCCGCGTGCCACATATGAGAGGAAAACAAGAGGTAAAGGATCCAACATAGAATAAGGTTCTCCATTCGAGATTAGAATTAGTGTGGAACCCATAACCCCATGTGTGACTAAGACATATGAAGACAAAGAACTGGTTAACCAACAAGTGATTAGTGGTAGAAGTATTTTTATAGGATGAGGGTCCAATGGAAGTTCAAGTAGAATTATAAGTTCATCTAGTAGTAGTCAAGTATATACACCGCAAAGAGGTGGCAGTACAACAAAATTCACAATGGCAGGAGTTTACCTAACTATTTGGTTACCATAGTGTCGCGGAGAAGGGTCGGATGACCCAAAGAAGCATCTTTTCATATGTGAAAATATTTGGGCAGATAAGACGATTATAGATGAAGATACAAAGGTTGTGTAGTTGGAAATAACGTTCAGAGACCATGCATGAGATTGGTATATGGGCCTTGCAGTAAAAAACCCACAAGCAATGCCTACAACCATCGCAGACTTGAAGGCTTTAATAAATGAATTTTATAAGATAAGTTCAGAGGATCAGTTCATGAATGAGATGATAGAGATTAAGAAGAAGCCAGGAGAATCAATCTAGGAGGTTGACCAAAAGTTCAGTTTTTAATTCACTATTTCCACAATTGAAGTATCCCTTGAGGCAACAAAAGTTCCTGAGTTAGGCTGAGGTTCTTCACGCAACCTTGCAGTTAGAAGAAAATTAGTATAAGCATACATATCCAATCATGGAAGAGATGAGAGAATATATGAAGAACCTTACATTTCAGTTGAATCAAAATAAGGGAAAGGAAAAAAGAGAATATGTTTGGTGCACATTATGTTGGAAGATTGGTTGTTGTCATTGATGTCAACCCTAGTCATTGGTTTTGGACCGCAAGATTGATGAAGGTATTTGGACATGAAGGACAATGTACATGCAGAAACAAAACACATGGATGAATAGTATACATCATGTTGTTTCCGGTGGTAGGTGGCACATCACATGGATCCTCATGGTTGAGGAGAAAATAATTTTTGAAGATTACAAAGTGAATTGAATAAGGAAGTGCATGTAGGCCCTGAAGATAATTAAAGAAAAGAATTACAAAATAATAAAGTGTCAGGTCGGCCCTAATGTTAAAAGAAAGTGACATAAATGGTATAAATAAATATCATTATACATTCATTTGATACACAAGTCAAATTTTAGAGGAAATTAGAAGCAAATAAGGCCAGATTTCAAGGGAGGATGAAGTCTTTTGGTGATGTGTTTTAAGGTATGTTATTTTCAGGTCATATTACCATTTTCGCTATAATTTTTTTTCTAGAATGATTCAGATGGTGAAATTTCTACAGTATTGAGAATACATATCAAGGTACCTGTGGTAAAAGTTTCATCTCTTGATTAGCTATAATTATGGAGATACACTATGTGGAAGATAAGGTTTTTGACCAGTCCTGAAGCTAGTTAATAAACAGGTGTTCCAGGTAAAAAAATCATAAATTCTTCATAGATAATCCATATGAAGTGGGACCACTTTCATTGGAAATAGTAAGGACTATAGTTTCTTTTGTGAGATTTTCAGAATCTGATGTTAAATATTGAGCGCAGGGCATTCTGTACAAGTTTTCTCTCCTGAATAAACTAGAATTGAATAAAATCTACCATTCTTTCTATAACTTATTTTTGGGGAGGATTCAAGGAGTGAAAATTGGAGGAGTTTCAGAGAATACATTGAGTAATATTATCTCCCTAATCAAAGTATTCCAAGAATTGAAGAATTAGAAAAGTTGAATAAGTCTCAGGAAGCATTATCAGGTTCTATGTGATGGTTGGTTGATGGTGATGATTTAATGTAAAGTTTTATTATCTCTTATATATTCTTGGGTGGAAGGAAGGGGCAAAGGTGGAGAGGTCAAAACTCTCTTGATATTGGAGGATTGTATATTCCTCTTGTAGGTTTATCCCTTCCTTTATATTTGGAACCTGTAGCTACCTTTGGAAGTCATTACTTCCCTTGAACAATAACTATTGATTATTTCTCATATATTGTGCATGGTGTATTGTGGTGTATTGGTGTAACTCTTATACTATTGTTCATTTCTCATTGGATATAATTGAATGGTTTAAGTATATTTTGAAAAGGTTTTTAAATTTTACTTGATACTGATTCGCCCCCCTCTCAGTATCAACAATTGGTATCAGAGCAGGTTGCCTTCAGAATAGTTTAACCATTGGAAGGAAAATCCTGAGCAGAGATGGATGACCATGAGAACATTTCAATTGGGATTCAAAAATTTGATGGAAGAAATTATGCATACTGGAGTGATAGAGTGAAAAATTACCTAACGGTTTTGGGATTATACATTTGGTACTCAGTTGTAAATGGCTATGTAATCCCAAATAATGCTCCAACCGATCCAAATGAGAAGAAGCTTATGAGTTGTAATTTAAAAGACAGACATGTTATTCTAGCATCATTAGCACCAACCATTTCTAGAAAAGTGATGGGATGAAACACTGCTAAAGAGGTATGGGACAAACTCAAGAGTATCTACGAAGGTGATCCAAAAGTTAAGCAGGTCAAGCTTCAACGACATAGAGCAGAATTTGAAAATTTGAAGATGAATGAAAAGGAATATATTGCAACCTATCCTTTTAGAGTTGATGAAGTTGTTAATGCTATCAGAGGATTAGGTGAAGATACCGATGAATCATTGGTTGTACAAAAAGTGTTGAGATCACTTCTCTTGAAGTATGATGCTAAGGTCTCTGCCATTGAAGAAACTAGGTACTTGACAAAAATGACAATGGATGAATTACATGGGTCTCTTATAGCATATGAAATGAGAACAGGTATAGAAAGTGACCAACCAAAAAATGAAGCAGCCTTTAAAGCCATAAATAAGACAAAAGACAAGAATAATGACCTTGATGAAGAAATAACAAATTTCATATGAAGGTTCCAGAAGGGAAGTGGAAGATACAAAGGTAAGTCTCCTCTCAGATGATTTAACTGTGGTAGAATAGGACATATTGTTGAAAACTGCTACTATAAAAAGAGAAGTCTCAACAATAAAAAGAGATTCTACTCCAAGGATGATGACA
>JASDQU010412372.1:0-10436 GCA_032191745.1 Picea mariana | reverse complement strand
ATTTGGTTGCTTTTAATGTTGAAGGCAGTTGAGGTACGAATTCCCTCAGTTAAAATTTTCAATATTTAAATTGTTATGTAATGACCAAAGGCCTAGTGTATGTAAATGTTGTTGATGCTAGAATACCTTTAGTTAAAAATGTAATTGCATATTGTGTTATGATTGGTTATGGGATCATAACCAAGTCAAGTAAGGAGACAAACATCTGCAATAGCAATGCACATCATAGAACTAGTCAGGTGTGAGGCCATGATAGGATTGGATATGGAAAGGCTATGATGCCACACAAAGATCCGATAGCCTTCCTGCTATAATTGATGTTTGGACTACAAATTTTTTTCCAACACTCAAGAGCATGCAAGAATTATATTCTTGGTGTTGTGTTTGGGTTCAAAAGGAGGGTATCCAAATAGTCAGGAAACTAATTAGGAAGTGTGTGAACGATGTGTTGAGGCATTGGACAGACCTTCCAATTCACCATGATGGGATGCAGAAATCAATGCAAAAGTGCATTGAATATGAATGCATGAACAAGTTATAAGAATGTCAAAGTAGTAGAGTTGCACACATGTAGGCTAAGATAGAGATGTTTATTCTTAAAGAAATTATTGAAATATATTTTGATGAATGCATGTGTGTGTGTGTGTATAGATAAGATAGAGATGTTTGTGCTTAAATGAATTATTGAAATACATTTTGATGAATGCATATATATATATGCACACACTTTGGAATAGAGCCTGGGGAAACCCACCAGGCACTTCCCCTCATTTCGAGGATGGTACCCAAGGTAAACTAGATTTTGTAGAAAACTGAGGCTTTTTCAATAGCTTGCTCATTTAAGAGCTCAACATGACACTTGCGAGAATTGAACCTGCATGGGAGGAAAAACACCCCTCAACACAAACCACTTGGGCTAAACCCAATTGACCATATATATATATACGTGTGGTTCACCGCACCAGAATCGGTGCTAGCTATGTCCACAGAAGAATATCACGACAAACCCTCCGAGTTAATGAGGTTATACCACCGGCTTGATTACATGCCTAACCCTAAGGGGAAAAAAGATATTCAAACTCGTGACCTCTTCCACTGGGGATAGCTTCACGTCTGGCTCAGAACCACTTGAGCTAACCCTTGGGGATGAATGCATGTATATATTATATTGCATATAAATGATTATGCTAAAAACTGAAATGATGTGAACATTTCTAATTCATGAAGCTGAGGACACTTTGGGAGCTGTTAGATATTTCAACAAGAAGGTTGCTGGTCGAAGTAGTTACATAATGATGAATTACAAAAAATCTATGTAAGGGGAACAAAGTAACAAAAATATTGATGGCTAAAAGAAATAAAATATTGGCTGATAATACATGTGTAGAGAATGATGGGTTCATTCCAATTAATAGTTGGATTCATGGAAGTAATTGAATTACTACTATAATCAATTGCGAGATCACTTTGTGAAACTTTGTAATTGTTTCCATGAAAATGTATAATTATTATGATATGCTAACAATTTGTTTGGCTGAGTGTAAATTGGAAAGATTATAGGTAGAGTAGTCTTGGATATGGCAAGGATGAATACTATAAGGAAGGCTGATATATATGCTACTGCAAGAGCCAAATGAGTAATGAGCAAGAAGCTCATGCTTGAGAAATTATGTTTTCTTGTTTAAAACAGATTTGAGAAATATTTTTTTTAATTGCAAATTGTTATGTTACGCTAACAAATTGTTGGGTTGCAAGAAAGGTTGATAAAGTTGTAGGGAGAGTGGTATCAAGTATGGAAATATTGTAAACCATAATATAGACAGATTCCTACTGCTGCAACAACCAAATGAATTATGAGCAGGGAGCTCATGCTTGGGAAATTATGTTTTCCTGTATAAAATAGATTTGACATTAATGATTGAAAATCGTTATAACGATATCTCATGATGACTATATGTGTGTAATACAAAAGAGATGTTGGCCATTGGAGCTACAATCTTGGGAATAAGACCACGAGAAGGAAATTGAGCTCAAGGACAAAGGCATGGAATGAAGTAAGTCCAGTGGACTTGTTGTAGTTGACGATCTTGTAATCACAACTCTGAAAATTCCTGACTAAGTGCACTAAAGCCTTGAAGATAAGTGGTACAACCTGAAGGAATGTAGAGTACAGAAGGGGGTACACTCCTTGGGTTGTGCAGGCTAATGGATGAGAGATTGCTAGTTGAACTGCTGCCAGATAATTATGGTACAATCCTTGTGCATGTTTTGGGCTGGAGTGCCTATGTATGCATGTTTTTAGGCGAGATTGTCCATGTATACAAGAACTTGTGCATGTGCATATTAAAGGTTAGAGAGACTAGCTTTGTAATGTTAATAACATTGGTATGGTGTTGTTCACTAAGGATAGTGCCAAAAATAAGGGGAGGGGGATGTAACACCCCCAATTTTGATCCCCATGAAGTAGAATGTATTAGGTAATTGTGACTTAGACTGGTGAGATGGAAACGTTGGAAATGGGAAAACATGTCTAGGAAATGTAATACTTCTATATATATTAATAAAATACATCATTGGTTGCAGGAAAAACAAGGACATGAGAGATAGGGGGCTATGATTCCACGAGAGAGGGGGCTAAAGGGGCTAAGTATTTTTATTATATTTTACTTATCCATCTTGATTTTATTTAAGGAAGTGGTTACATGAGATTCTTGGGGGAGGCCATGTGGATCTTGATTTCCAAGTATATATATATAAACCTCTCCTTAGGATGTTTGCGGGGGTTCAATATTAAACTCTTTCCTTTGGTTCTTCATTCATTGTTAATCATCCGTTCACTCTTTCTCATTCACATGCTCTTGGATTGGGCATGGAAACAAATGGATGGAGGTGGAGAACCATTGCTAGATGGATGTGAGGAATTACTGATCATTCCAGGAAGGAATGGATTCCTATGTGCATGAGATTGATGGTATTCCTAAAAGAACCATCCACAGTTGAGAATACTTGGAGTTTCCAGCACAAAGATTTCATGACCAGTAGCACTGGAGCCCTGGAGAGAAATGGAATAACATAAGGGACTGCATGTCAGAGAAAGGGGTTCATTTGGGTTGTGTAGGTTGGAGGGGAAGAAAGCTGGAAATTAGGATTGTTGTATGGTTGGGAAAACATGAAAGTTTATTATCTAACTAGTGTGCTTTTATATTTGGCCTAGGACCCATCCTTGTGGATTTATATCCCTAGATCGAGGGTGAAATTGTTGTTGAGAGTGAATGAATAATAGTGTCTATGGTTCATAGGAACATCCTTGGTTTGTAGTCAGTTGGTGAATGTTTACTTGATGTTTTCTTAAAAGGATAAGTGCTCTCTCTATGTTTTCTATACAATGTATATTCCGTTGTGTATTTATTTATCTCCGAGATGTATTTCTGTGTGAATTCTTGCTGGTTATTTGCTATGCATGGAACATTGTTCCTCTCTTGGATGGTTTAGCATGTTCTTGATAATTTCATGTGTTGTATCTGTTATCACCTTAACAATTTTCATATCGGGATGTAAAAATTTCTGAAATTTAGCGAGATTCTATACCACAGTAGAGGCGTGATAGTTTAGGCCGCTCAGCTATATCCTGCGGCATATGAACAAATATAGAGGAGGTGGGAAGGAAGTAGCTCGGTGTACTGTTGATTTTGAAGAATCTCAGATCCATGGTCGAGGCCCACATTGGACCGCCAAATAACACAAAACTTAACGTTGCGAAGGAAAACCGGGAAAAACCATTATTGTTTTGATGGGGAACGCGTGGCACTCTTACACATGCATCGAGCCAGACAATGGATTGACCAAAACCACTTTTCCTATGGCCCCGATGTCACGTGGTTTAAAATGTCATATCAATAACTCGCGGGAAGGATGGAAGTTGGTCAAATCACCCCACATCACTGGTCCAGGTACTTTCCTAGATGACGTATCAAAAGGACGCCGTCACATAACTAACTCGAGGCCCATAATTTGAAGTGAATTGATGAAGCATGGCACACCAATGTACTATGACAGTAATTCGTGATTAGAATACAAAAACTATCAAATCTCAGATATGAAATCATTTTATCCTATTCTGGGAAATTTCCATCTTATGCGTAAGAAAAACAAGCTCGACCTGTGTTGATTTCCTGAGTTCTTTAAATTTAAAGGGTGGCCAAATCAAGGTCTCTGCAAAGTCCAAAAGGTATGGATAATACTCATCAAATGATGTCTGGCACAACTAGGTTCTCAACTAATGTACCAAGCAGGTCAATAAGTAAGAAAGAAAGATGGGTCTTGCAGATACTGGCAACTAAATTTCATACCGAACCTGCAACTGAGACAGAGTCGGGAGTCAAWTTAAACCCCGTTATGAGGGATATCATCATAAATGAACATGTGGACAACACCTACCATCCAACCGCAAAGAGGAAGAGGAGAAAAAGGTGGAGGACAGAGGCCAAAACTGAGATGGAGGACATAGGCCAAAACCGAGATGATAGAGAGCGTCRGAGAAAATCTCACTTGGTTGAGTACCCTGGAAGAGGAAATCGCCAAGCTGAGGTGAATCCTYAGGTAAATTTAGGTGTATTTCAGAAAGTTTTGGATAGATGGCGGCTTAAGAAAAGGGAGTCCTGATATGACAGACYGATTACTAACTGTCCCTTTAAATAGTATCACTGTTCTTYTTTTTTGTAACTTGTATCTATTTTAGAATTATGAGGAAGTCRGAACRTTTTAAATTCCATGCGAAATTCCTCTATATATKCTTGGTCTCATGAGTATAAAAACATGGAGAAAGGAGGATCCTACCCTCTGTGCAGGAAAAAAWTGTAAATCTCTAGGGCTGAAATGAATACATGGATGCAAAGGCAGATTTTGGACTTTTTATGAAAATATTCTAACCGACGGTGTTATGAGTCTCATTTTCTCTCATAGTGTGTGATTCCTGTTATTTTGCATTCCATTTTGCTTTCCTCTATCTAAATTGAGAAATTAAAAGTCTAGAATTCATTATTCAATTCTCTCAGCTTGGCAATTTAGACTATGTTTATCTCTTCTAAACCATTTTAGAATTCATTACTATAATGCTCTGATAATAGTTGTGTGTTTGTTTTCTTCTGATACCATCTAAATTTTCAACCATAAACTCAGAAGTCACTTCCTCATTTAGCCTTTTCCTCTTAATTGTTTTCATGATTTGACAATGCATCCTACATTCCTGACCCCATAGCCCAAAGGTCATCTCCAACTCTTCAACAATTTTATTAAAAATCCCCAAAACAAACTGAATCTAGCCCCCGTCTTCCATAGATATATCAAGTGACACGAGAGAGCCCTCTCTGAGTTGAGCAGGCTAGTGCCTCATCTCTAAAGCTGGTTGAAACAGTTACCTCTGTCATTTATCTATTCAGTCGGACACAATTTATAGAGTGCTAACATTTTGGCGCCATTGTCGGGGACTGAAATTGAAAATGTTTCCCTGGGAAGAACGGCATGATTGAGTTCTAAGGTCTAAGAGTGGCAGACACTTAGGCACATATTGGATGTATTCCTGCTCTTGCGACTCCACATTGGTTTGAAGGCAACTCCACTGATAAAAGAATCCTGAATTTCCAAAAGGTGACTCTGCTCTCAATGCTTCAATCGCAAGACATAGACTTCACTGAAAGATGAAACCCCTTGACAGGGGCGATGAAAGGCATCATGAGGGAAAATAGGTACTCAAAATGGGACCTCTTACAAAGAATTTTACTTTTCATTTTAAGTTGCCTCTGCTCCTTCCTTGAACATGCCAAACAAAATTTCTTTTACCTATTGTATTTTAATAATGATCATAAAAGACTTGCAATTATATTTCCTCCTCTCTACGTTGCACATGCATACCCTCACCTTGTTGATAGTTATGATAAAAGGTTTTCACCTGGGCCACACAATAACAATGACCAAGTTGATGAATCCCGTGAGACCCAGGCTGATGTTTCTTCCACAGTTCTTGGTCCAACGCCCCCCAAGGCTTGACATAGATATATACCCTTAAATCTACCCCAAACCCTTCATGATTTCCCTCCAAATTACTATGAGTACCTACATGTGTTCGATGGAGAATCGAATATCATCTCGGATGAAAAGCACGTTCAAAGGTTTGATCATTTTATAGATTTATTAAAGATTGACCATGATGATATGTGTATGAGATTTTTCTCTCAATCCTTGAAAGGAGACATCAAACACTGGTTCAAACATTTACATCCAAAAACCATCAACTCATGGGTAGAATTGAAGAAGGTTTTTTTTAAGTTTTGGGGCAAAGAGAAATCCTTATAGATGCAACTCACTGAGTTTTATGCCTTGAAAATACACAACAATGAAGCTATTTCCRTGTTCAGTAGAAATTTCTCTAGCGTATATTRTAATTTGTCCAAAGAAATTCAACCCTTTGAAGCTGCTGCCATGCTCCATTATGCAACTACTCTTCATCCATATTTTTCTTTCCTCTTGATGGAAAKAAGACATGAGTCCTTACAACAGATGTTTAGTGATGCTTAGGACATTCAAMACAACATCCAAGCATGTAATCMAATCTAGAATGAGGRGTTGAATGCTCAAGAACATGAAAGTAAATATGAACAGGAAATAGTTGATTGGAATCTTCARCATAGAATTGATGATATCATAGGTCCTCTCGAAGTTTCCAATGCAAATGATTTTGCAAAGAACTCTATTCCACTTGTTGGAATAAGAGATGTTGATTTAGCTTCTGATCCATCCCATGATAAGCAGGGGAATTATGGTTTTATGTATTCATTTGTAGACAGTCAAGAAGATGAATTTGAAAATCAGTTTGTTGAATAACATGTTGACATTCTAGAGTTGTTCTTGTTAGATGATATTGCATATACTGCTGATTTACTTATGTATTATGAATACGATGATGATTGTGATGATGTCTCCTTAGAAAAACCAACTGCATGTTCCCTATCATAATTTTTTTTTCCAGCAATATAATGAAATGACTCACCCTACATATCACAGTTACAAAGAAGAAAGTATTGAATCAGTTGAAGGGAATTCTTTACCTTTATGCTTTTCTTCATTCAAATTGTTGAAAGAAAATCCTAAGATCATCATTGAGGAAAGTGAATTCATGCTTATGAAAAACCACGTTAAATTAATGGATCAGAATGACAAGATATAAAAACACTCTTTTCATGTGCCTAAAAACCCTATTACTTGTGCTGAAATGCAACCATCTGTTGGGGATAAAATTGAAGACGATTTCAAATTAGGTAGGACAAACCTACGATTATGTTTTGCTTCTTTCGAATTAAAAAATATTTATAGTATCTCAGTTCAGGAATCCTCCAAGCATGAGCAGAGTGGTGATGATTCTATGAACAATTACATAAAGGGTCATGTCAGCTCAGATTTGCAGTCTATGTTCAGCGATCACCCTGAAAAGGAAGAAGAAGTTGCTCCATAAAGTATTGTTCAAGGTCATTTTCCTTCTCCCGAAATCAATATAGATTCTCAACATGAAAAAGTGTTTCAAAGTATTTTCTCTTCCCTTGAGAATGACATCGTGGTTCAATTTTTAAACAACATAGACATGGATGAAGATTCTAAAACTGCATCTATGGAAGTCTCCAGCAATGAAAAAACAAATGACATATATTTTCGGGAAAGAAACAAAACAGTATATGCCACTTTTCCATCAGAAATACAGAAAGATAATGAAGAGGCAGTGATTTTATTTGAGTCATTTGAAAATTAGGGTTTTGAAAATCCATCCATGGGAACTCTGGACTGTGAAATAGTGCATGTTGTTAGCTTTTCACATTTGCAAGAATATTATGAGCAGGAACTTATTTCTATTAATTCATTTGAAATTCAAAGTGGTTGTCCTCAAACAAATTTCCAGAAATTTAATGAAACCAAATCAGAGTTGTTTGATGAACAAGAGGATAGCCTTGATGCACATAATATGGCTATCATATTTGAATATGTTCAAGAATGTATGAATATTTTTGTTGATATGCATGGAAAAGAAAACAAACCTATCATTTCCATTTCATTCGAAAATGTTCTCAGAACAGAAGAAATAGAGAAAAGACAACTAACACCTATGAAAGAGGCTTGTCTTTCGGTTTTTTCTCATCAAGAAGAAATGATTTTTCATGGTTTTCAAGATCCGGTGGCCATATTATTACAATCTTCAGTGAAGGATGAATTTGTTTCATTCATAAGCTCGGATTTTGGATTCAAATTTTTCTTTCAGCCTCCATCTTTTACATTTGTCTGCCAGCTTAAGAAAAATGTGAACAAAGGAGAATCAGGAATCCAATTGCCTGATTGGATGCATTGGAACTTTAGCATCACTTGATTGAGTATTCATCCCAACAGTTTTAGGATAGATAGGGGTGTGAAAATAATCTTGTTGGTCAAGCATTTTTCAGTTTGAGTTTTCTAGTACTAAATACAGTCAGTTTTCAATAATATACTCGGACGTCTAGCATGGAGTCGGAAGTAGTGCGCAGAGCTTGGTAGGAGCAGGGTACACACATGTTTTGGGAACAACCCAATGGATTAGACATCTAGTCTACGATTTCTTTTCTACCTCGCTGGGAGGATATCATCCCCAGTTGGAGCCAATGTTATCACCTTAACAATTTTCATATCGGGATCTAATTTTTTTTGAAATTTGGCGAGATGCGATACCATAGTAGAGGCGTGATAGTTTAGGGTGCTCGGCTATATCCCACGGCATATGAACAAATATAATGGAGGCGAGAAGGGAGTATCTCGGCGGACCATTGATTTTGAAGAATCCCAGATCCACAGTTGAGTCCCACATCAAACTGAAAAATAGCACGGAACTTAACGTCGCGAAGGCAGACTGGGAAAAACCATTATGGTTTTAATGGGGAACACGTGGCACTTTTACACATGCATCGAGGAAGACAAAAAATTTCCCAAAACTACTTTTCCTATGGCCTCGATGTCATGTGGTTTAAAATGTCACATCAATAACTTGCGAGAAGGATGGCAATTGGTCAAATCACCCCATACCACTGGTCCAGGTACTTTCCCAGATGACCTATCAAAAGGATGTCGTCACATAAATAAATCGAGGCCCATCATTTGAAGTGGATTGATGAAGAATGGCACACCAATGTACTGTGACAGTAATTCGTGATTAAAATACAAAAACTATTAAATCTCAGATATGAAATCATTTTATCCTATTCTGGGAAATTACCATCTTATGCATAAGAAAAACAAGCTCGACCTGTGTTGATTTCCTGAGTTTTGTAATTTCAAAGGGTGGCCAAATAGAGGTCTCTGCAAAGTCCGAAAGGTATGGATAATACTCATCAAACAATGTCTGGCGTGACTAGGTTCTCAACTAATGTACCAAGCAGGTCAATAAGTAAGAAAGAAAGATGGGTCTTGCAGATACTGGCAACTAAATTTCATACCGAACCTGCAACTGAGACATAGTCGGGAGTCAAATTAAACCCCGTTATTAGGGATCTTGTCATAAATGAACACGCGGACAACACCTACCATCCAGCAACAAAGAGGAAGAGGAACAAAAGGTGGAGGATGGAGGCCAAAATTGAGATGATAGAGAGCGTCGAAGAAAATCTCGCTTCGTTGAGTACCCTAGAAGAGAAAATCACCAAGTTGAGGTGAATCCTTAGGTAAATTTAGGTGTATTTCAAAAAGTTTTGGACAGATGGCGGCTTAAGAAAAGGGAGTCCTGATATGACATATCGGTTACTAACGGTCCCTTTAAATAGTATAACTGTTCCTCCTTTTTGTAACTTGTATCTATTTTAGAATTATGAGGAAGTCAGAACGTTTTAAATTCCACGCGAAATTCCTCTATATATGCTTGGTCTCACGAGTATAGAAACATGGAGAAAGGAGGAGCCTGCCCTCTGTGCAGGAAAAATTTGTAAATCTTTGGGGCTGGAATGAATACATAGATGCAAAGGCAGATTTTGTACTTTTTATGAAAAGATTCTAACTGACGGTGTTGTGAGTCTCGTTTTCTCTCATAGTGTGTGATTCCTATTATTTTTCATTCCATTTTTCTTTTCTCTGTCTAAATTGAGAAATTAAAAGTCCATAATTCATTATTCAATGCTCTCGACTTGGCAATTTAGACTATGTTTATCCCTTCTAAACCATTTCAGAATTCATTACTATAATACTCTGATAATAGTTGTGTGTTTCTTTTCTTTTGATACCGTCTAAATTTTCAAGCATAAACTCAGAAGTCACTTCCTCATTTATCCTTTTCCTCTTAATTGTTTTCATGATTTGGCAATGCATCCTACATTCCTGACCCCATAGCCCAAAGGTCATCTCCAACTCTTCAACAATTTTATTAAAAATCCCCAAAA
>JASDQU010412370.1:0-10442 GCA_032191745.1 Picea mariana | reverse complement strand
CTCAAATACCTAAGAATCCACTTTACTGCCTCCCAATGTTCTTTACCTGGATTGTTCATATACCTGCTCACAACTCCCACTACATGTGCAATATCTGGTCTTGTGCAAACCATTGCATACATCAAGCTGCCAACTGCTGATGAATATGGGACCCTGGACATGTATTCTATCTCCTTGTAAGGTAGCTAGAGAGGTAGTGGGGGGGCCCAGAGGGCCCATAGTGATAATAGTGGAGTTCATTCAATGTAAGGTGGACTAGGTCCACTATATTATTAAATAAGGCCCACTATGGTAGTTAGATATAATAAATGTAAGAGAACTTCTTAGAAGGTTCTATTTCTAGAAGATTAGTCCTCTAGAATGTTCTTAGGTGATGGTAGCACTATATAAAGGGGTTCAAGTAATGTAATGAGACAGGAAGAGAAGTATTGTATTTGGAGCGGTAGCTCATTAGGAGGAAGCCCCCTCGAAGAGGCAAGTGAACAGGAGAGGATCCCTTCCATAATAGGATCCATTGTATGGTGTTGCCCTACCATAAGAGTTTGGTAATAATAAAGTGCGGTTTCTTTTATCTTGTTTGTGGATCTATTGTGTATTCAATATTTGTGGTGATTATATTGGTAGATCTACTTCAGGTTCTTAACAAGTGGTATCAGAGCACTTTCCTTGGCTGGAGTTGTGGGCAAATATTTTTTATTTTTGCAGATTTTTTTTTTCGGAGAAGAAAAAAGAGGGCCGAGATATTATAGACATTTTCAATATATTTCTATGCAAAATTTACAGAAAAGGGTTGTATATCTGAGCTACTCTCATAAAAACACCCAAGTTAAAAAAAAAAATCATCCGAAACGGAGTCCGGAAGGTCAAGATATTGAGGTTTTAAAATCTGCAATTTTTCAGGGTTTTTTTTGCGGACGGCGGCGCGATTTGTTTTTATTTATATAGAATTTGAAGACCGAATATTCCCAAATAAATTAAATATCTGAGTTCCTCTCACAATTTCACCCAATTTAAAAAAAAAAATCATCCGAAACGGAGTTCGAGAACTGAAGTTATGAGCATTTGAACTTCAACAGTTTTTAGGGTTTTTCCAGAAAAACCGCGATTTTCTGCCGAAACTTGTTGGGTCTATTTTTGGGTTTTCAGATGGCTATTTCTTCTCAAAACTTGAAAGAAATTATTGAATCATTCAAAGCTCAATTGTTTCACACATTGGATGAGAGATTGGATGTGTTAGCACAAGGCCTCACAGACAGCCTTACAAATATCATCACAGATGGCCTCAATGACAGTTTTCATAGTATTCAAGATTCATTGAATGATATGCAGAAGAGATTTCTTATGCAGGGTCTCATGAATGAATATAATCAAGAAATATATGCTTGGTATGATTTTGAAGACGATTGTGATGATTGGTATATGGATAGTTGTCATTTTTGGGATAACAACCACTTCCATATTTGGAGCGGTAGCTCATTAGGAGGAAGCCCCCTCGAAGAGGCAAGTGAACAGGAGAGGATCCCTTCCATAATAGGATCCATTGTATGGTGTTGCCCTACCTCAAGGGTTTGGTAATAATAAAGTGTGGTTTCTTCTATCTTGCTTGTGGATTTATTGTGTATTCAGTAATTGTGTTGATTATATCTTCAGATTTGGTATTGGTTCTTAACACTTTGAGGTTTCATGCCATGAGGGCATGACAGAGTATTGCGGTCTTTGAATACCAGTGCACTGAAGCACTTCTGAATTCTGTGGGTTCAGACAAAGACGTGTTGTGGCACATGAACTGAAGTCAACAACTCAGCGAAGACCTCAAGGTTGCTGAGTACCTTGGAGGCAAGGCTATGGGAGAAGAACACAGTTGTGGACAGAATTTCTGAGGAGTTCTGTGAAGCTCTGCCAGGTGGGCATTGAGCATATGCACAGTGATGCATTGAGAAGAACTCGGTTGTGAGTTCAAGAAGAACCAGAATCACTAAGGATTCTAAGAGCTCTGCCAAGTGGGCATTGAGAAGGTGCAAAGAGTGCACAGAGGATGGAACTGTCGGACGTTTTGTGAAAAGATACTCTACCAGGTGGGCATTGAGTAGGTGCGTGCACAGGCACAGAAGAAGAGAAATCTTCGAGTTCTGTGAATTTGAAGAAGAATCCACTGAGGGATCTTTGCAGGGCTTTTGAACACCTTGATAGGCTCAGCAAGAGGTTGCTTGAGTGAAGGATAGCCAGGAGGGCATGTAAATCCTCCATCCGAGGGAGAAAGGAAAAAGAACCGAGTTTCCTTGGAGATCGAAGCTATAGAAAATCTTAGGACAGATAGCACCTTTGTGTGCATGTGAATACCCTGCAGAGGCGTAGGAGTTGAAGAATCCTTCGAGGGTTCGAAGGAAAGGAGAAGCTTAGGAGGGTCAGTGTTTTTATACGCGCGGTGAAGCTCAAAGTGTGAGGAGTTTGCAGGGAAGAAGGTGGCCAAGGTTGAAGCCTTTGGAAGATTGAAATTCTTCCAAGTCCTGGAAGGACGCGCAGAAGCTCAAGAGGGGGCACAGCTTCCGTCGGATGGGCCGACAGATCCTGGACCATTGTGAATTTCTACGTCCAGGAAGGAACAGGAGGAGCGCACAAGAAGGATGGATCTGAACCATCGGATCTGATCAAAATACCCGTCAGCCGTTGGATCGGCAGGGAGTCACGTGTGGTTTAAACCTTAGCGCAGAGAAGTGGGTACAAAAGTCTCGAAAGGGTTGACTTATCGGGATTTCGGCGTTCGTTAAATCGAGAGTCACAATGACAGAAGATCAGAAATATCCAGGGTGAAAATCCTGGAATCAATCTGAGTCGTCTATCAGTTGGGACATGTGGGCAAGATCAGGAGCCCATCGGCATTTCGGGGGTCGAAGGGACAAGAAGTCAGAGAATTTCAGTAGCGGAAACTCCGAAATCGCGAGAAGCAATCAGTACCATCCATCATAGGAGGATGCGTGGTGGAGATCGAGGCATTCAGGAAATTTCTCGAAAGGAAAGTCGTCCATCGAAATTTCAGGAAATCGGGATATCAGGGATTCCATGGACAAAGTGTCCATGCACTTTGCCATAAGAAAGTCTGAAACCTTGAAAGGAGATAAGGCTACGGTCTTATAAGGACTAGTCATATGGACTAGGGGCATAGCTAGGAGGGGCTAGGGAAAAAAAGGGGTGTATAGGTAAATCGGAGTTCGGGTGTTCATGAGGGAATGGAACTCTTGACATCGGGAAACAAGAAACCTCGAAGCCCGAAAGTATATTTTCCCTGTTGAGGAAAGGGTAGCGGTCGGAGTGCAGAAGACCATGAGGCAAAAGAGCAGGACCTGTGGATCATGTTTCATTAGAGATTCCACTGAGGAATCAAAGAGCCACTCCAGCTTGAGGGTGAACTTTGAACGATCCTTAAAGACCGGGAGGTTAGCGCAGAGGCCTTTTGCCAAGGCAAGGGGTGAGGCGATGTCAAAAACCATAGTTGAGTGTGGGGAAAGAGTGGTCATCCATAACCAGTATTGGAGACAACTTGCTGAAGCTAGAAATTATGTTGAGAATGATATTGTTAATCGTGTGAGAGATTTTTTGTTGAGAAAATTACCCAAGAGAAAATGAGCTTACTATGTGAGAACTCTTGTTGCTGTTGGGTTTCCTCAAGCTCCCTAGTAGGGATATTCTTGGATAGTCTGTGTTGGAACTTTGGAGGGGATGGGAATTATTTGAGGGACTATGGTGTAGAGAAGGAAATATCATCCCTTTGGTTGTGTAGATTGATGGGGAAGAGAGTTGGGTGGTTGGAATTTCTATAGGAGTTGTGTCACTATATTTTTAGTGGATTTTGAGTTGTTACATTGGACTATAGACACCCATAGGAGCTTGTCCTTTCTTATGGATTCATAGCCCTAGCTCGGGGGTGACTTGTTGCTGAGAGAATCAGAACAAAAAATTCTATGGTTGGGTGGAACATCCTTTGTCTACATCTAGTTTTGTAAATAATTTTTAGAAGATAAGTGTTTTAATCACTGTGTTATTTATAGTTTTAATGCAATGATTGAATGTTTCATTTACTCTATATTTTGTATATATGAATGATGTTGTATGTGTTTAATTGTTGATGTGCATGTTTAAATTAGTTGTATTCATGAGGCTAATTATTAATGATATTTGCATGAGTGTGTATCTCATGTTGTTAATATTTCCACATTTAAATCGAATGATAGTCAATTTCATAGTAACATGGCTCAACCAAAATGGTAAGTTTGGCATGTTATAGAATGGTATCAAAGACAATTTTTTTGGTAGCATGCCTTAGTGAGTATCTGGGAATATCAAATATTGGTATCCGAGACTTTGGTTCAACACTGGACTTGTATGGTATGAAGACTAGTGCAGTTTTGACAAATTCATTGTTGCGGAGCATTAGTCTCTATCTAATTTGCGAAAATGGTAAAATTCAAAGTGAAAATTCCATAATTCTAGGTGAAATATGCATGTTATTTGGAAATGGAATGTTGAATTGACAATCATTAGGACAAGTTCGGCCATGGGAAGCTGTAATGCCCTTCCTAGGGCTTCATAGTTAAACCATGAGTTTGTAATCTAATTGACATTTTGTTTGCATGAAATCCTAATTTATGTTTTGGTTCTAGAAATTAAACAATTAACTTTCAACATCTCGATCAATTTACATAGTTCATGTAGTCACCTAATACATTTTCAATATATAGATATATATATTTAACTTTCATCTACAGTAAAATAGTAAATTAGCAAAAAAAATACTCTTGAAGAAGAAGTTTGTCCTGACTATTGTTGTCTTCTTTGTCTGCTTGAATTTGCTAACTACCTAAAAACTAAATCTTTACCTCCCATCCAGATAGAAATAGAGCCTCTCTGACTCCGTAGTTCCAAGCCCAAAATCCTAGCAACCAACCACCTTATACACAACCAGAATTTCTTTAGAACAAATTATTCTCGAATAATTTCTCCTCCCCTTCTCTCTCAAATGATCCCTCCAAATGACCAACTTCCCCTTCCTTATCCCCCCATCCACCTACTCCTTCCATCATAAATTCTTTATATACCATTAATACAATAAAATACTCATTTCCTTTATTGTTGCATTATTTAATCCTTTAATTAAATAATGATAACATCTAATTAGGTAAATAATATAATTGACTTAATTAAATTAATGATTAATTAATGATTTAATTAACTTTAATGCATTAATGATTTAAATTACATTACTTAATTATATTTATCAATTAATCCATTTGGGGCATTACATACACCCATGCTTCAAGAAACTTCATCCCGAAGTTATGGTAATTCATAATACAAGGATAATAATAACATTATTCATACATCTAGATCAGATAAACAATATCATCAATTTAATACACTCATAAATACTAGTGTACTTGCACAAGACATGTAAGTGTAGCTAAGACATACATAACTCGTGCATGTACTAATGGAAATAATTAACACATCTAAAACAATTCATGTATGCTTCCAATCCAGTTAACAATGCAATTAACTTCATAATCATAGATGATTTTAGGGGCTAAATGTCGCCATTGGGATAATTTTCCATGGTTTTTTCCAAAAAAAGATTCATCAGTTTCCATATTTTCTAAAAATGATTCTCCCAAATTCCATAGAATAAAATGATTTTACCTTAAAAATCGCCAAAATTTTATAGAAACTATATAAAATCCTTGAAATTTGAATATTTTTACAAAACTATCGTCAATCATTTTACATTTTCCATACTAAGGAGTAGTAAGATTAGCCTAGGTTTCTACTTTTTAATATAGATTTTCATCCTTAAAATTATCCCTATTCATAATGAATAAATCAACCATTTACAATATCAGTAAAACCGTCCAATTATAACAACTTAGAACAAAACAACATTTACCTAGATAATTGTAATTCAGTTAGGTTATATATATATATCTATATATATATATATATATATATATATATATTCTCAGAATAAGAGAAGGTCAAACACTTCTACTATAAGATTAAAACCCCACACATTATCAACTACTTTTAATCATCTTGCCTCCCTAACCTACTTCCATATTCCATCCCTATCCTTCCTCTGTTGGACTATCCTGGAGTGTCAACTATATTGACCTAACTCTAGATATAACCCGTAAGAGGAAGTGTCAACTACCTTGACCAAGATTCCCCAATATGCAATCGATAGTCATCATCACATGTCTAGGGTAGCGTGACCTAAAACCATCCTCCCATGACTCTAGGTTTTCGAGGATACACTGTGGGAAATGCCTCCACCTCTCTTGATAGAACTAGGTTCAACACCCTATCATGGACCATATGGTGGCACTTTATTGATGGGATTTTGTCATTCTTATATTCAGTTTCAAGTAGTCTCGCTACCTAAAAAACCTGCACTTCCCCACATATCATAGCAATGCATTTGAACCAACATAATTTAACATACACATATTCATACCATATTCTTTCTTGGTCGATGTTCATGACATCAACCATTTATTACCATCATCCTTAAGATATTTGTATGGAATGCCAAAGTAGTATAGGGTGTATCATAGAAAACAGTGATGTTTATTAAAAGGTGGGTAAATTTCATACTTAAAAGGGAATAAGATTTTTTTTTAATTATATGTATCTTTTATTTTTGTGGTTTAGTAGTTGGAAGAAAGTGTTTTAATATTCTAAATTTAAACCATTTTTTTCAAGGAAACTTTCACTTAGAGAAAATTTTGTAATTACTTCCCTATGATTTATGGATGGTAAATGTAGTAAACCGTCAGCCTTGATTACATATTCTAACTTCGGGGAAATTACAAGAGTCAAACTCATGACCTCCCCAACTGTGTGGGAGAGATAAGAGGTCTCACGTCTGGCTCATGACCACTTGAGATAACACTCAAGGATAAATTCAAGTGAGCTTTTATATGAGAAGAAAAATATTTGATTTTTCAAAAATGTTTTTTCTTGTAATAAAAAGGATTTGATTTAAATGAGTTAGGAGAATTATAAGGGTGAAATTTTATCATTGGGTGAAACTTAACAGGTTGAAAGATTAACGAGTTGAATCTGCATGCCTCCACGAGAAATAGTTTTTTCTCTAGTGTTAATCTCAATAGTTTTTTCTCTAGTATTAATCCCAATCGTACAGGGAAATATTTTCACTAGACTATAGTTCGACAAAGGTTTTGGTTGGGAGATTCTTGATTTGATTGAGAATGAGGAACTACTACATATGGGAGAAAAAAATGACGTTGTACTCTGACAGTACCGACAAAATCGACCATACTATCGGATTTTACTTGCATTTTTTGTATTTAAAAAAAAAACTCGACATTCGTCGACCATCCGAAGAAAGGGACTTTATCATCGAATATCTGACGATTGACCAGGTCAATGATATATGTGTCACCATACTGATGTTTGACGAAGTCAATATTTTTGTTCGCTAAACAACATCTCTCTGGTCAACAGCCATCGAAAGTCCGACAAAAAAGTGATATATAATTAAAAAAAGTTCAAACTATTAGAGACATTTGACGTTGTTGCTATATTAGTGATGGTTTGTAAAGATTATAGGGGATTTTTTTGGTCAGAATACAATTTTTATGTTTTATTTTGTTAATTGCATTACAAACAATTAAACTACTGAGGTTGATTTTTGAAGATAATCATCACTGAAAGTTTGGTAAGGAAAAATGTCACATAACATTCCTCTAGGAGGCCAAGTAGACGTGAGATTTTCATTGGAGGCTTTGGGTGATTGAAAATGTTATTTCCCTCATAAAATGTGTAGGGGCTATAATAGAAGGAGACTTTTAATAAAAACAACTAAAATACATTGTAGAGAGTATGGACACCTTGAAGGAAGACATGAATATCGTCCCTTGGTAAGTTATTCATTATATGTCTTTATATTGTATATTGTTTTTGTAAACGTTTATATGTTAAATGTACAAGAAAAATAACATATTTGATTTTCTTTATGGATATATTCCACGTACACAAAAAAATGAGAGTAAGTTAAGAAGAGAAAAAGTATACATAAGATGTAGATTTTAATTAGGGTTTAGGGTAGGGTTTAATGGTTAAGGAGTTTAAGGTTTAGGGGTATAGGTGTAAGGGGTTATGGGTTARKATTTTWCCAGTTTAAGGGTTAATAAGGCCATATTAGGGMTCAATGGTTAAGGGGTTAGGGGTTAATAGGTTAGGGTTTAAGGTAGGTTTAGGGGGTTTAGGTCCTAGGGTATTTAGAGGTTAATGGTGTTTTATGGAGTAGGGGTTCTAGGTTTAGGATTTAAGGGGTTTAGGATTATGGATTAAGGGTTTATGGGTTAATAGTTTAGGGGCTTAGGGGGTAAGGGGTTATTGGTTAAGGTTTTAAGGTTGAAGGGTTTATGGGTTAGGAAATAAGGGCTAAGGGGTTAGGGGTTTAAGGGCGTAGGGGGAATGGGGTTAAGGTGTTAATGATTAGGGGGGTAAGGTATGAGGGGTTAGGGGATAGGGATTAAAGGGTTAGGGATTAATAGTTTAGAGGTTAGGGGTGGGTTAATGGTTAGGGATCAAAGGGCTCTATAAGATCTCAACCCCTTATAAACCGTGGTCTCCAAGTTGTGGGAAATTTTTCATCGACTTAAAAGTCATGGTCACCAAGTGAAATAAAGGAAGAATATGACATAATGATGAAGGAGTGATAGGAATAGGTTGTTATTTTTTTGTTTTGACTATATATCTCTCAAAGTGTCTCTCTTTATACATGTCAAGAAAAGTAACATTTTTCCTATATTTTTTCATCATATTCATTAAAATCTTGATAAATTGCACAAGCTTGATCATTGATTTGTTGTCTTTGTTTCTCGATCTCACCTAAGCTAATTTCTTGATATAGAATACCAAATCCTAAGTACCCCTAACCCTTGGATGACCAATAACCTGTTAACCCCAAAGCCCTTATCCCTTGATCCATTATAAACCCCTAAACCATCAAGTACCCCTATCATTGACCCCTAATTACCCCTTAAACACTAACCCCTAACCCTTGCATCACTAATGCATTAACCCCTAATCCCTCATCTCTCAAGCCATTATAAATTAAACCATGGTATCCAAGTTGGGTTGGGGGAAGTTTTCATCCACTTAACACTTGTGGTATCCAAGTGAAATAAAGAAATAATATGACATAATGAAAAGTAACATTTTTCATATATTTTTTCAACATAATCATAAACATATTGATAAATTGCACAAGCTTCATCATTCATTTGTTGTATTTTTATCTCTCTCTCACCGAGTAAGTTGGTTGATCCATATACAACACCAAATCCTAAGTACCCTTGACCCTTGTACGACCAATAAGTTGTTAACCCCTAAGCCCTTATCTCTTGACCCCTTATAAACCCCTAAACCATTAATTACCCCTATCCTGGACCCCTAATTACCCCAATGTTGTGGGGTATTCTACCCTACGGACTAACAAGCTAGGGCTTTAAACTTGTACGCAGATCATGACCCTTAAGACATAACTTTTAACCTTCTACCCGAAATCTCAACCCCTTTTCTCATGCACACATGGGAAGAATCAACTAACCTTTTTATCGACGGTTGAAGTAGATCCTCTGTTGAGCCTTTATCCCCTTGCTGCTGCTACTCCTTCCACAAAGATTTCCTGCAATCAAGACAAAACTACGCATGCATGCTATTGATCTACTAGGGGGTTAGAGATTAAACACAAATCAAATGACGTAGATAAGACTCATGTATTTGGGATGGGAAAAGTATATTTTTCATTAATCTCAATATGAATCAACTTACAATGATTTTCGAGATCGGCCACCGTTCCTCGATCCTGATCCTGGGCTCCTCCTTTTCTTTGTCCTCCAACTGCTTTGCTTGAACTTCTCCTAAAGCTTGAGGAAAGGCTAAAGGGTTGGGACAATAATGGACTTGGAAATTTTGGCAGAGTTTCTTTGCTATGATTTTTCCTCCTTTGAATAGTACCCCTACCCCTCCTTTTATAGGCTAGAAGGAGCTAGGGTTTTAGGTGAACTCTCGGCCATGCATGGCTGGGAGTTCTAGTTAACTGACAAAAAGCTCTTCATCCCGGCGGAAACTTTCCTGATATTTTTCTTTGTTAGGTAAACACGGGCTGTAGTGGGTTATCCCGCGGTCACCCGCGTGTAGTAGAAGTTTAGCAAGCGGTCCAACGTGCCCAGTGAGAGGTTAGGGTGCGGGTTGCTTGATTTAAGTGGTTTTTTGAGGTTTTGTTCAGCATGGCTTTGGCTAGGAAGAGGCATGAGTTGGCCTGATGCCAGGTAAACCTGTGTGGTGCATTTTAGGGTTATAACAGATGCCCCCTAATGTGTGAGGTCAGAAGAGCATCTGATGGCCGAAATACATTACCA
>JASDQU010412369.1:0-10435 GCA_032191745.1 Picea mariana | reverse complement strand
TTTCGGTTCTTCTGCTTGATTTCTTTTAGTGAGTTCATATTAGGCTGGTAATCTTGTGATTCTTGATACACTGACTGGTTGTTCTGATTCTTCTTTCTTGGAATCTTCATGTTTTTCTTTAGCTCTTGGGTCCATGGAGTTTCTTATAGATTCAATGCTCTAGAGATTCCACTTCTTACCTTCATCATTGGTTCAAGGATCTAGATGGACAACCAAGAATACTCTAAGGCTACACTTTGAAAAGGTCTTCTTTTACGGTTGAGCTGAACACGTATTGTCTTTTCATGGCTGCTACCATGGATATATTTTTCATCATCTTCAATGGATCATAGGATTAGCTCCCTCCTAATCCTTGCTTCATGTATAAGTGCATATAATATGCTCCCTTCGTTTGACTGAGTCCATGCTTTCGTCTCTGTCCTTATTGTCTTCTACAATATATAATAGAGTCCACGCTTCCGTCTTAGTTGTCATCATAAGTCTTTCTCCAATTTCTCTTGATGTCTAACTTCTAAGTCTCTTCAGAATTGATTCTGATTTCGGCTTATCTTGTAATAACTTTCACATGATATATTTCATTCTTTCATGTGTAATATCTAATGATATTCATTCTTATCTTGTTGTTCTTCTATAGATATAGTTCTCCTTGGAACAAATTGTCTTCCAAGAGATAGATATACAAGATATGTACAAAGACGATGCAAACAAGATATGTACAAGAAAATAAGAAGAGTGTTGTTACCTTTTAGTAGAAGAAGTATCTTCCATCCTGCTTAGTCTTCTTTGCAGGTTCCTTTTCTTCGGCAATCGATGCTTCGTGTTTCTCCTTCCTTTTCTTTAGCTTGGGACACTGATTTATGTAGTGACCATACTTTTGACAGTTGAAGCACTGTATTTCTGAAATGTGTTTTCTTTGCTTTGGCTTCCTTCTTGAATTGAACTTTCTTTTGTCCCTGAAGTTCTTGAATCTTGTTGTGAAGGATTGATCATCGTACTTATTTTGAGGTTTCTCTTTTGCATTGATCCTTGATTCTTCTTGAGCACAACAAGTCCAAAGTTCTTCAAATGTTGAGTACTCCTTCCTTGTGTTCATGCTTGCGGCAAATGCATCCCATGTCTTGGGAAGACCATTGAGTACTATGTTCACCAATTCCTCTTCTGAAGTGATCTCTTCAATAGCTTGTAGTTGATCTCTTAACTGGGAGATATTTNAATGTTTCTGACTGAGAAGAGATTTGTTAGGGCATCGTACATCTTCTTCGATGAGTCAAGATGGGAGATGTAGGGTATCAAGTGGTCTTTTATGGAATCCACTATGATACTCATGTCATTGATGTCAACATCTTTGAACTTCTCCATAGCTGCAACGTTCTGTGGTTCCTTCTCTTCTTCTTCTGTAAACTCTGGCTTCACGATCTTTCCTTTCACAATATCTATCACTTTATTCTTAGCAAGGATGAGGTCAATCCTTGTCTTCCATGCTCTGAAGTTAGAGGATCCATCTAGCTTGTTCTCAGACTTCATAGAGGTCATCATGGCTTGCTTGACTTGGTCAAACCCTAGATTTGATCAGAAATCCAAACTTCACATCTTGGCCTTTTGAGAGTACCAAGAGATGTGATGGGCTAGGGTGCACTGATCTATCCAGAGATTAGGTCAATCTCGTCTCTAAATGTGCCTCAACAAGAGGTTTAGGGTTTCTGCAACTGCTTCTGCTAGTAACCCTAGCTGCAGTGCTTTTGGAAGCTACTCCTGCTAGTAACCCTAGCGACAGTTCCTCAACGAACTCAATATCTAGTGGCTATGTTTCCTTCCAGCATTTTAGGCTGACTGAAGGGGTGTGGGCCCATAACCTGTTAGAATATAGAATATGGTGTGCTCTTTTTACCATTGATGATACCTTTGTCACCCAACCACAGGCCGAAGCCTCCCTTCGAGCACCTTAACCTTGACCTGAGAATTCCTTCGGAAGCAAACCCTAGGCTAGATAGCCAAACAAGGAGTAGCGCATCAATCCCCAAGGATAGCGCATCACAAAAGCTGATAAGATAGTCCCAAACCCTAGCTAAGAGATATTCAAGCCAAAACTGAGAACTTGTTGCTGCTGCAGCTGCACCTGCAACTCTCCTTCAAACCTATGCACCAAACTACAACTGCAGTGCGCACCAACTGGGAAACTGCAATTCTGAGATGCTGCAAATGAGAACTGGGGCCCTGTATTTATAGTAATCCTGCCAGTTTGTTGGGGCTGACTTCTCCTTCTGGGTATGTGTCTATTCAGTATATTATTATTTTTTTTGGTCGACTTCTTCTCTTGGAGGCTAATAGCCTAATATAAATTATCTTCTTGAACCGACAAGGCTTCTAGGGTTATTAGCCAACTCATTAGGGTTTCTCTTGCTTCCCAGAGTCTTCTATTCTCGTCAGGTTCACACATGGGGGTAAATACCTCCCGCAACTACCATAATATTAACATTGTGATGTTTCACTTTCACTGAATAAATCATTATCCAACTATGAAGTTTTTTGAATAAGTTGTTGAATTTCATGTTGTTTTATGTTTCTTGCTTAAATAATCCAACTTTTATATTTCATGTTTACTGAATAAATCATCATCCAAACGTGTTGTTTCTTGAATAAACCATCCTTTATTTCTTGAATAAACCATTCAACTTTGATGTTTCATGTTTCCTAGTTAAATGAACCATTTAACTATGATGTTTTATGTTTTTATATTTCTTGAATAAATCATCCAATTGTAATGTTTTGTTTCCAAAATAAACCATCCATTAATGACAATGTTTTATTAACTATAGTCATTGGCACGACTGACTATGTGATGTTGGCATTATCAACTAGCTATTCTCGACAAAACGTGTACTAGTGTAAAATGAAATAGGCCAACAAGTTTGTCAAGTTTCTTTACTAGGACACAATATGATAGGTCAGTTTTAGCCTTTATTTACTAATTCCTAGCATGATGTAGTAGGCGGGATCATTTTGTTACAAATACTAATTTGATCATTTTGATGTGGCTAATGTATTATTAAACAATTTTTTTGTGACTCTTCTATCCAGAACTGGTGTATATGCTTTGGCTTATGTTTCTAAGTATCATGTTTGCATTATAGTAAAATTTATGGTTTTGCATATCATTGTTTTACAATAGTATGGTTTATGGTTCTACATTTCATCCTTACACAAAACTACATTTTACAATACTTAGTGAAAACTAGCCTCGGTATCCTTCTCGTTTCCTGATTAAATCATTTTGTCACTCTTTAAAAAAGAAATTGGCAATAATATGATTTATGGTTTTGCATTTAATACTTGCATAAAACTATATTTTACAGTACTTTGTGAATGTTGGCTTAGTATTCTTCTTGTTTCTTGATTAAATAATTTTATTACTCTTTAAGAAAGAAATGCACAACAAAACAATTTATGGTTCTCCATTTCATACTTTCACAATAACTATGTTTTACAATACTTAGTAAATGCCATCTTAGTATCCTTCTAGTTTTTTATTAAATCATTTTTCTACTATTTAAGAAAGAAATGTACAATGCTTTGGTTTATGGTTCTAGGTTTCATCCTGACATAATACCACATTTTACAGTACTTAGTGAATGTTGTCTTGGTATCCTTTTTTTTCTTGATTAAATCATTATGTTACTCTTTAATAAATACAAGTATAGATGTCAACATTATTTGTTGTAGCTCCTCCCACACTACGACTAATTCATAATATGTTTCTTTACTAATAGATAGAATGATAAGTCAATCAACAAGTACTATAAATATGAAAACAATTATTTTCAAATTTCTTATCAATAAGCAATCCAGTTCTTTTGTTATAACCCAATGTACACATGGACCGGCAGGGGAGATACTCTAAATGACACATTGTACATCTACATGGTGTATCATCTCATATAGAGGTCATGCTATAATGAACTATGTTTGCACTCTTTTCGGAGTGAATGTTGATATTATCAATCAATGGGTCTAGTGGAGCTAGTGCATTCTCCAAGACATCTACAATGATTTGTTCTGGGAAGCAATATTTGATTAGGTTTCTTACTCTCTAGATACCATATATCATATGATTTGTAGCTACAATAGGTACCATAAGTTGAAAACATCAAAGAAATTCATTTTCCTACATTTCGGTAGACCTTTTGAAATGCATTTTAATAAAGCTTGTTAGGTGTTTGTGGGAATACCCAGTGATGACATTATCCTTTTTCATATTCCTTAAATGCAACAATTGACAAGTTGAAATATCCCCCAAAAGCTTCATTGTTGTTGTCCACCTCGATGGTTCCGATTTAAACATATTTTTGTGCATTTTGTAAGAATATTGTGATGAATAGATTTGATCAACTCCTCAATCACCCACTGCTTAGTACTTTCATCTATGATATTATGGTTTTCCTCTTCATCCCCTTCACCAAGCATTGTGGCATTGCACTCAACTTCAAAATTATTGTATTTGGATATTAATGTTAGTGACAAGGCATAGTGTGGTGGTAATAATGTTGGTGATTTAGTAGAGTATGGTAATAAAATTAGGCCCATTGTAGGATCGATGAGTGGAAAGGAAGGGGATTCTCCCTTGAGTTACTTATATTCCTTCGCAACATGTTTCATATATTTCCCCTCTTCATAAACCAATAATTACAAAACTCCATCTCTAATCTAGAATTGGACATAGTGTAAAACATATTGGACTATCTAGATTGTGACTTGATGTTTATAACATTAGGGTTGGCATGGTCATAAAGGATGCATGTTAATCTTACTTATCTTTTCTTCCTTGTTTTATGGATAAATTCATGGCATGCACATATTTTGTGATGTTTCTTGGATCTGTAAAAAAGGGTCATTGTATTTGTATTGCATACATTGTTTTTCTTTCCACTCAATTAGTTGGTTGATGAATACAAGGTCGAGCAATACCATTACAACAATATGGTGTTTCACTACTTGATCTATGTTTTCTTTTTTAGAATCTTGAGCTTGGGTAGTTTCACAACCACTACAATCTCAAGACTTGTAGCTTATGTGAAACATGGTTGTGTAGCTTGCTTTCATTCCTAAATGTAATATTCCAAATATAAAATAGTATGCAGAACAAAAATAATTAGCTAGAAATGGAAGTTAAACAATGATATAACCATAACTATACCACAATAATACCAGAATAACGCCAAAAAGACCACTCTGATTACTGATAGCAATGTTCACTTTCCTCTTTGAGGGGGAAACCTATAGCACCACAGATCTTTATTACAATAATATCCAAGACAAAACTTCTCATACCCTTTACTCCTATTTATAATAAATATGTCTATCGAAAAGAACAATCTAGAGGAAGATCCTTCTAGAAGCGGAAGCTTCTATTAGGTCTTCTTACATTTTACGTATTCTTCCTTATTGCTAGGCCTTATTAATATTTACCTTTATTACATGGAAATATGTTATTCTACCTACGTGAGGGGTTCGGTCCCTAACATGTCCTCCCCCTTAAAAACAAACGTGTCCTCAAGGCTTGATATGAGGAAATTGTTGCAAAATGGTAGCTGGTTCCCAAGTGGCATCTGTTGGAGTTGTATCTTTCCACTAGACTAACACTTCCTTGATGGTGCATTGACGTAGAAGATGATCACGCTAGTCCAAAACTACTTGTGGTTGTAGCCAAATGGATCCTTCTTCGTCCAACTCGGGAAGGCTAGTTTGAGTTTGGCACTTAGTTCCAATCACCTTCTTTAAGCATGAAACATGAAAAACATGATGGAGCTAAGAATGACTGGGAAAAGCTAACTGATAGGCCATCTATCCCACACACTTGAGAATGGTATAAGAACCATAAAATTTGGGTGCCAGATTCTGACAATGGTCAGCCTTGAGGGAATTTTTCTTATAAGGTTGCAGTCGAAGAAACACCTGATCTCCTTCTGAAAATTAACGTTCAGAGCGACCTTGATTTGCTTGTTGCTTCATGAAATTTTGTGCCATGACCAAATTCTCTTTGAGGGTACAAAGAATAGCCTCTTGAATTGTAAGCATTTGGTCAACCGCCTAGACCTTCGAGACACCTGGAAAGTATGAGAGAACTGAAGGTGGATTTTGTCCATATACTGCTTCAAAAGGAGTCATGTGGGTAGTTGTATGGTAAGAAGTGTTGTACCACCATTCAGCTAATGGTAACCATTGATCCCAATGATTTTGCCTTTCTGATGAAAAACACCTCAAATATGTTTCCAAACACTTGTTGAAAACTTCAGTTTGACCATCAGTCTCGGGATGATAAGTTGTGCTGAGATGCAATTGGGTGCCTTGTAGCTTGAACAGTTTTGCCAAAAATTGCTGGTGAAAGTTGGGTCGTGATAAAAAACAATAGAATGAGGCATGCCATGGAGCTTGAAGACCTGATCCATGAAAAATTGAGCCACAATGGAGGTTGTAAATGGGTGTTGAAGAGCAAAAAAATGAGCATGATGTGAAAGACAATCAACCACCACCATGATGACCAATTTATTGCATGATTTAGGTAATACTACAATAAAATCCATAGAGATATCCCTCCAAATAGCAGGTGGAATCAAAAGTGGTTGTAGTGTGCTAGGAGATTTGATTGTTTCTCCCTTGTTGCATTGACAAACATCACATTATGCCACAAAATTGTGAACATCCTGTTTCATACCATCCCATAAAAAAGAACGTTTGACCCTGTCATAGGTTTTGGTAAACCTAGAGTGCCTAGCGGTGGGTGTAGCCAAAGTGGTTTAAGAGATTTTAAAAGGTAAATAATAAAGTGAAGTGATGAGTGTATTATAATTCAAAGTAAATATAAAATAAATTATTTTAATAATAAATTTAATGGAGAAATTAGAAGTGGACCCAACCCTAAAATAAAGAAAGTGGGCCAAATGACATAGAAGATGTTTTTAAGGAAGCTACTTGGAGAGTATAAATAAGAGGCAAGGCTCTCTCATTTGAATCACACTTGAGCATATTGAATATGTATAGGTGTCTGAGGTAACCAAATGATATATAAGCCGAAATTCTAAAGAAAGTGAAGAAAAAAAGGCCGAAATGCAAGGAAGGATAAATTCTTTTGATGGTGCTTTCTAAGGTATGTTATTTACAGGTCATCTCCCCATTTTCGCTGTAAATTTTTTTTTATAATGATTTATATCCTGAAATTTCTATGCAAGTGAGAAAACATATCCAAGTATCTGTGGTAAAAAAATTCAGCTTTTGGGTCGTTGTATTTTGGGAGCTACACTCTGTGGAAAATAGGGTTTGTGGTCAGTCTTGAAACTAGTCAAAATCAGGTGTTTCGGGTAAAACCATCATAACTTCTTCATAAAAGATCCAAACTCAGTGAGACTAAATGTGTTGGTTAGGGTATAGTTTGTAGTATTCTTTGTAATAGTTTTGGATCAATTCATCAAATATTTTATGCGGGGAACACTATACAAGGTCGCTCTCTAGAATAAGCCAGAATTCAACAAGGTATGTCATTTTTGTTATAACTCCTTTTCTGAGAGGTTCCAAGTATTGACACTTAGAGGAATTGCATAAAACACACTGAAGAACATTGTGTATCAGTTTCAGATCTGTATACATTATAGGTTCAAAGTTATGATTACTTCAAGTTAGGGTTGTTGACTAATCCAAAATTAGACATGTGAGACTAAAGAAAAGTTTGATGAAAATGCTAGTCTCTTATTTTTAAAGTTAATGAAGGTTTGCAGGAATGTGATCATATACACCAGGTCTATTATAGAGCTACAAATCAGATTTGGATGATGAAATTGATGAGGGCTTTTGGTTGTAGTACATGTTGAGTACATGGTTGAGACAAGTAGTTGATGAGTTGACGCACATACATGAGGTGTATAGTTGATAANGTCATAGTTGATGAGTAGTTGACACATGATTGGAACATACTTGGTGCATGGTTGGATGCACTTGTTTATGGTACATGTTGATTACAGGTTGGTGCACTTGTTTATGGTACAAGTTGATTACAGGTTGGTGCATGGTTGATGCACTTGTTTATAGTACAGGTTGATTACAGGTTGAGATACAGGTTGATGCATGGTTCAGACTTATTGGTACATGTTTACAGCGGTATATCTCACAATGATAGTGTGACAGTGGTTCCATCATTCTACTTCTACTTCAGGGTGGCAGGACAGGGCAAGGACAGGTGGTTGTAGCCACCTTCCGCTTGTAGCCAGAGAAAATTGGGGGTTTTAGCCTCCTTCTGGTTATAGCCAGAGAATTGGGGAGTTGGAGCTTCCCTCAGGTTGTAGCCTAAGAAACTAGGGGATTGGAGCCTCCTTCCAGTTGCAGCTGAAAACAAAGGAAGTTGGTGCTTCCAATGAATGTAATTCTTCAAGACATATAAGAAAAAACATTCCATGGTTTTCTCTCGATTTGAATTTCCACGTAAAACACTGGTGTACTGTGTATATGTGTGATTGTTTATTTCTTACTGCTCACTATTGGATAATAATTCTACATTGATACAACATTTGAAGAAAAAGGATTATAATTACGCTATTACTGATTCACCCCCAGCCCCCTCTCAATAATCCAACAATTGGTATCAGAGCAGGTTCCTTTAGAAATCAGTTTAACCACTGAAAGGTAGATCATTGAGAATACCAACTTGTATAAAAATCGAATACCATAGTTTGATGGATAGAAGTATGCTTTTTGGAGCGTAAGGATGAAGACATATATACAGGCACAGGGATTTCAAATTTGGCAATCAATTGTAGATGGATACACAGCACGAGCAGTTCCACCAACAAATGACAAAGTAGTGAAACTCGGTGAGAATAATTCCAAAGCCATAAATGCACTTTTGAATAGTCTCAGTGATACGGTATTCACCAAAGTTGCACATTGTAAATTTGTTAAAGAGATTTGGGACAAGCTTCGAAATATTTATGAAGGAGATTCAAAAGTCAAAGAAGCAAAGCTTCAAACTTACATAGGTCAGTTCGAACAACTAAAATTGAAGGAAGATAAAGATATCGCAGCCTACTTCTTACAAGTCTATGAAACAGTGAATGAAATCATAGGATTGGGAGAAGAAATCGAAGAATCTGTAATTGTTCAAAAGGTACTAAGATCTCTTCCTATGAGATTCAACCCTAAGATATCAGCACTAGAAGAAAGATCAGATCTAAAATCAATAAGCATGGACGAACTGCATGCAATCTTCACAGCATATGAGATGAGAACTGAACAGGAAAATCCAGATGTAAAAGAAACAACCTTTAAAGCATCCAAAAGATCAAAGAAAAAGAAAAAGGAACAAGAAGAATATAGCAGCAATAGTGATGTCTCGGAAGATGATGAAGAAGTGGTCAACTTCGTCAAAAGGCTAAACAAAGGAACTAACGGTAACTATAGAGGTAAGCTTTCTTTAATTTGTTTTAATTGTGATGGTATTGGTCATTTTGCTAACAAATGTCCTCATAAGAAAAAGAGAAATGAAGAAGATTACTCAAAAGGAAAACAAACATATAAAGGTAAAAGAACTACAAAGAAAGTTTTCAAGAAAAACTTTTGCACCAAAAAGACATTTCATCATCAGATGAAGATGAAGTCAGTGACAGTGAAACAGAGAGAGTTATATTCATGGCAATAGAAGACTCTGATAAAGAAGACTCCAAACAAGAATATGAAGAAGCATATGAAGAAGAAATTGAAGAGGTAGAAGTTGACTTCCGAGAAGAATTAATGAGTGTCATAGAAGTTATCAGAAGAAAAAAGAAGAAAAACAAGAAACTACAAGCAGAACTAGATAAGAAAAAAGACACTCAAGAACTAGAACAAATGATCACAAAATTGAAGGTTCAAATAGAAGAATATAAAAGAATTGAATAAGCACTCAAAAAACAGCTAGAAGGAAAGGATAAGATCATTGGAAACCTGGAAGCAGAGATTGTCACACTAAGAAAGGATATTTAAAAGAAAAATATGCAGAATAGTTCAAAAGTTCTCGATGACATTATCAATAGTCAAAAATCTTATCTTGATGAGTCCGGACTTGGATACAATCAGATAGAAAATGGATCAAGCTCCAAAACAACAGGGCAAGAAACAAATCCAAAAAGTTATGCAGAAACAATCAAAGAGGATAAAAAGATATATAAGGAAAATTACAAGGACACTCCTCCACCGAGAAGATTCAGATTTCAAAATCAATAACAGATAGACAGGTCTCAAAAAGAAGAAGGATTCATAAGAGCACCTCATTTCATAAGATCTTCAACTACCAGGTATCAAACTATATTTTTTGGTTTATGTTATGCATGTAATAATTTTGGACATAAAGCTGTAAATTACAGAGCTAACAACAGGAACAATAACTACTTTGAGATTCATATACAAAGGGGTTATT
>JASDQU010412368.1:0-10435 GCA_032191745.1 Picea mariana | reverse complement strand
TTAATTCAATAATAAATTTAATGGAGAAATTAGAAGTGGGTTAACCCTAAAATAAGGAAAGTGGGCAAAGTGACCTAGAAGATGTTTTTAAGGAAGCTACTTGGAGAGTATAAATAAGAGGCAAGGCTCTCTCATTTAAGACACACTTGAGCATATTGAATATCTATAGTTTTTTGAGGTAACCAAAGGATATATAAGCTGGAATTCAAGGAAGGATAAATTCTTTTGATGATGCTTTCTAAGGTATGTTTTTTTTTTTTTCCAGGTCATCTCACCATTTTTGCAATAACTTTTTTTATAGAATGATTCAGACTGTGGAATTTCTATTCCATTGAGGAAACATATCCAAGTATCCATGGTAAAAAATTCATCTTGTGGGTCTTTGTATTTTTGGAGTTACACTCCGTGCAAAATAGGGTTTGTGGCTAGTCCTGAAACTAGTTAAAAACAAGTGTTTCGGATAAAAAAGTCGTAAATTCTTCATAACATATCCAAATTTAGTAAGACCAAATGTGTTGGTTAGAGTATAGTATGTAGTATTCTTTGTAACAGTTTTAGATCAATTCAAGAAACATTCCGCGTGGAGAATTCTCTACAAGGTCGCTCTCTAGAATAATTCAGAATTCAACAAGGTGTGCCATTTTTGCCATAACTCCTTTTATGAGAGGTTCCAAGTAGTGACACCTAGAGGAATTGCATAAAACACACTGAAGAACATTGTGTATAGGTTTCATATCTTTATTCATTACAGGTATGTGATCATATACACCAGGTCTATTACCGAGTTACAAATCATATTTGGATGATGAAATTTATGAGGGCTTTTGGTTGAGGTACAAGTTGGGTACATGGTTGAGACAAGTAGTTGATGAGTTGGCACATACATGAGGTGTATAGTTGATGATGTTGGTACATATTGATGAGTACTTGACACATTATTGGTACATACTTGGTACATGGTTGGTTGCACTTGTTTATGGTACAAGTTGATTACATGTTGAGGTACAGGTTGATGCATGGTTTAGGTTTATTGGTACATGTTTACAACGGTATATCTCACAATGATAGTGTGACAGTTGCTCCATCATTCTACTTCTACTTCAGGGTGGTTGGATGGGGCAAGGACAAGTCGTTGTAGCCACCTTCCGGTTGTAGCTGGAGAACATAGGGGGTTGTATCCTCTTACTGGTTGTAGCCACATAATTGGGGAGTTGGATCTTCCCTCAGGTTGTAGCCTGAGAAACTATGGGGTTGGAGCCTCCTTCCAGTTGCAGCTGGAAAACAAAGGAAGTTGGTGCTTCCAATGAATGTAATTCTTTAATACATATAAGATAAAGCATTATGTGGTTTTCTCCTGATTTGGGTTTCCACGTAAAACACTGGTGTACTGTGTATGTGTGTGATTGTTCATTTTTTATTTCTTATTATTGGATAATAATTCTACATTGATATAACACTTGGATTATTTGGAGAAAAAGGATTATAATTACGGCTATTATTGATTCACCCCCCGTCTCAATAATCCAACAATCCTTCTTTAGAACTTCCACCTTTCTCATGGTGACTATGTTGTTTGTCAGCTTCATGCTTCGACTTCGAGAACTTCTCTTTGGTATTTCCTTTACCTCTGCTTGAGTTTCCTCCTCTTCTTCATTGGATTTGCTTCCTGGCCAATTTTTATTGAGATTTCAAGGCTGCTTGATAAGAATATTTGACTGTACTAACCGACATCATGTTGATCTCCTCTTGGATTTCATATCTCAGCCCATTGATATATCTGGCTGTCTTTTCATCTTCATTTTCCTTCTGTCCAACCCAGTCTGTAAAATTCTTCAGTGTAGTCCTTCACTGATAAACCTTTCTGTATTAGGTTCTTCAATCTCCTGTAAATATTAATTTGGTAATCCTTCAGGATAAACTTGGCTTTCAACTTAGCTACCATCCTATCCCAGTTTTTAATTCTTTGCTTACCATTTCTCCAACGTTCGGCTTGCAATTCATCCGACCATAGAGTTGCATGACCTTTTAGTCTTGTCACTGCATGCTTCACCATCTTGTCTTCTTTGATATCTTCATAATCGAAGTATTTGTCCACAACACGTAACCAGTCTAACAATTCTTCAAATTCTAAATTGCCTTCATACATTGATACCTCTATTCTTTCTCTTGCTCCTATTTTTGAAACAACTTTTATCAAGCGAACTTGCGAAGCATCTTCGACTACATTTTCTTCGACCTCTTCTTCTTCACTCCCAACTTCACTGATATATCCAGCGGCTGGTGCTCTTCTATGTGTTGTTTCCATGGCGTCCAATCTCATTTAGGGTCGCCTCATTTCTTCTTCCATTTCTGCATTCTCTCTATGCCATCTGGGTGGCATGATTTCACTGCATCACCTACAAACATAAATAAAATTATTGATACCACAAATGATATCAACTTACCTCATTTTTTTCCTTTGTCTGATGTCTACAAACAAACTTAAAATCAGCTCTGATACCACCTGATGCAACCCCCCTACTCCTCCGTAGGGATTTGTGACCTCTCGGTCTTAGATCTCCAATTCTCGAGTCTAATGACTCTTTGAAACCCCAATGGTCTTGATCTGTGACTAAACACAGGCCCCCTCGGCTCCTCGGTGCAGGTCTGACAACAACTCACAAATTTCCCTTTCGCCTTGCTACAAAAACTCAGAGTGTCTGACATTAGCTCCTTTTGTTTGATTAGCCCCCTCTTGATGTGACCTTGGTGGTGACCACGCAATTACGGGCACAACCACAAGTGGTTTGGAGTCAAGCTGATTTTGGACCCGCAATGCTCCTACAACCTCCACATTTCCTCTTGATGAAACCACGATTTGAATTGTGTCCCACCCGAGAAATCTTAAACTCCTCTCAGCTCCTATCCTTGCAATGCTACAGGATCGTTGATCTCACGATCTTGATGATAACGTCTAAATTGACGATTTAGACTTGCGCCCTTCAAATGTAAAGAGTAGATATGCTTCCTCTGAATCTACAGTCGAGATCTCTTCATAATTCTGGACTTCGAGAATTCAAAATCTCAAACCTAGATTCTTTCTGTACATCAATCCTCCAGAGCTGGAGATCCATGGATACCTGTCCAACGCGATCAATGATACTAAATTCTCTTTGGGTGTTTGACCGTTCAACTCGAATCAATGGTCCAACAACCCTCTCCTCGATCGATGGTTGAGACCTCATTTGGGTATTCGGACTTTTGGAGTCTCAAATATCAAACCCACCTTCTCCCAAATGCTTTTATCTGAAGGCTGTGATCTCCTGATGCGTGTCCTCCTAATCTAATGATCGAGGATTATTTCTGGACTTTACACTGAATACATGGATCTACACCACATCTCCCTTAGATCCGTATGCTACAAAACACTTTGAGACTTTATCCGGAGTTCATGGATTTGCGCCACGTCTCCCCTAGATCTTGCAGTCCAGATCTTACTTTGGGTCTTCGGGTCTTTGTACTCTGGCGATTTCAGTTATCAAACTGAAAACCCACTTCATCTTTTCTCCCAAAGCTCAAGATCTATTAGCAAGTGTCTCCCCATAGATCAACGACTCACGGATCTTCAGCTCTCCGCACTTTGGGTGTTTCAAAGTTAAAACTTTCTTCCTTATGAACTCGTGATATCTGATGGGTCACGCTCGCTTGATCAATCCAACGTTTGAGGTTCACTTCATACGACCTGATGTCTTAGGTCTATTTTGGATGATCGAACGACTAAAATTTCACTTTGGCATTCCATAGCTTCGGAATTTTGGAATCTCAAATTTCAAATGGTTCCTCCTCTGGAACTCACAACAACCAACAACTATGATTCATCCTAGCTATCCAACGCTTGGAGTTTATCCCGAACAGTTTGGTGGCTCAGATCTATTCCTATGATCAGACGACTGAGGTTCTATTTCAGGTTTTCGACTCTTTGGGCTTCAGAAACCTCAAGTTTCAACCCCAATAGACTCTCTCTCCTTTGTACGCGAAATGTTAAGGCTCATGCACTTCCTTCTGATCCGACGACTATTGGTCTCTTTTCACTGTGATCCAACGATCATGGTCGCTCTCCCTCCTGAGATTATGATATCTTCCCACCTAGAAGATTTATCCTCTTTCAAAGATTCCAAACCTTTGTTCTCCCTACCAATATGACTTTGGGATCTCGTCAACACTCATGAAAAGTGTTATCTCTTCTGAGCTTCTACCCTTGAAAGGATTTTGGTCTCCCACGCACACCTTGCATTCTCGGGATTTCAAATAACTTAGCTCAAAGGATTTTCTTGAAAAGAAAATTCTTCTCACCCACCTAGCATTCCTCTGCACTGGTTCTTTGAAGCTTGTTGGCTTCTTTATGTTGTGCACACCTTGCACCTGGTCTAAGTTTCCCTAGTTCTCTTTGAACTTCTCTGAGTCAACTTGAGACTTAGTCAATGCACTCCTTGTGTTTGATATGCACACCTTGCATACAAGTATCATAAGAGAAACGATTGAAACTCATCCAGTTTTGTCACGAACTCATACAATCAATCTCTCGAACAATCATACATGAACGAAAACAAAAATAATCAAACACACAGAATATCATAGTCATTCAATCATACATCAAATGAACACAGTCCAAGGATTTGGGACAACTCTGTCTGTTCTATTCCTTCATGGAAACAAAAGTTACATAGTATTTCTTCTAATCTACTTTGTTCTACTGATCTCTATATTCTTCTCCCTATTCTGTCTATATGTTACAATACAACAATGAAAAAATATCTAAGGACTACCTCCACGAGCTCTCTCATCCTGTCTAAAATCTATCTTATCAATTCAAAGTTGTTACCTACTTTGATCTATTACAATAACTACCAGTTATTGCAAGATAGAGTCAACACTCAATATCTTCAATCTATTATTGTCCTTCATGACTTTACAAACAAGTTACATTTTTAAATTGTTGTTTACAAAATATCTCAACAACCGATTAAATTATGAATTTAATGTTTGATTTGAAATTCTGTCATTATTGAGATGTCATTCATTTGCCTCCATGCGTGCGTTGTTGACTTTGAAGGTGATGCTCATGCATCATACTCCTCTAGTTAGAAGGACTCCTGTCCATGAGCCCCTGCACTATTTTTCCATGCTTCAAAATATCAGGTTCTATGACCCAACTTGCATCTTCCATTGGATGATATTTCCTCTTCACTAAGTATTCAGGATATGTCTTCTTCCTGGTTTTCTTTCCATCCCTCTATTCAATGATTTTCTCCATCTGAGGTTTTTATGCTGTGGGAAATTTATCTTTCCATTGAATTTATTTATGATCATCTGATTCTCCTACCTCATCTCTCTTGTAAGGATACAGGTCTGCAACATTGAATATCAACAATATCCCAACATTGTCCAACAACTCAATTTCATAAGCATTGGTTGCGAATTTTCTGAGAATCCAGCATGATCCTATATTCTTCATATTCAACTTGTTATACATTCCCCTTGGAAATCTCTCTTTTCTCAAATGAGATAAAAATTCATCTCCAACTTTGAATTGAACTTCTCTCCTCTTTTGATCAACTCTGCTCATGTATTTCTGGCCATTGTTCTGTAGATGTTCTCTGACTCTATCATGGAGTTTCTGCATTTCTATTGCGAAATCCTCTGCTCCAACACTTTTGAACTCATCTTGATTCAAATCTCTCAACTCTATAATCCCTCTTGGATGCATACCATACACAATTTCAAATGGGATTTTTTATGTGCTCCTGTTCACTAAATTGTTGAATGCAAATTCTGCTTGTGCCAGAATTTGATCCCATTGTCGACCTTGCTCAGTGACTAAAATTCTTAACAAGTTTCTGAGACTCATGTTTACTAATTCAGTCGATCCATCTGTCTAAGGGTGATATGATAAACTAAAGGACAAGTTCGTCCCCAACCTCTTCCATAGAGTCCTCCAAAAGTGTCCTACTAATTTGGTGTCCCTGTCTAAGACTATTCTCCTCGAAAATCCATGTAGTATTACTACCTCTTTGAAAAACAAATTAGCTATGTGTGTAGCATCATTTTTCTTCTGGCATGGTATGAAATGTGCCATTTTTGAAAATCTGTCCACCACAACAAATATGGAATTGCTCCCTTTTTGAGTTCTAGGAAATCCAAAAACAAAATCCATACTGATTGCATCCCATGACCTTTCTGGAATTGGTAATGGCTGATACAAACCAGTGTTTTGTTTTCTTCCTTTTACATATTGACAAATTTTGGATTTGTTCACAAACTTTTTCACCTCTTCTCTCATGCTCGACCAATAGTATGAATTACTCAGCTTTGCAAATGTCTTATCATGACCAAAATGTCCAGCTAAACCTCCGTTGTGTTTCTCTTTCAACAAATTATCTCTCATTGAGAATTTCAGAATGCATAATTGGCTTCCTTTGAACAGTAATTCATCTTGGATCAAATATTCAGTCCATGGGCTTCTGTCTCCCAACAAAAGATTCTTGCATGCCTCATAAGCCTCCTTAAAATATGCATCTTCTTTATACATCTCTTTGAGGTGTTGAAACCCTAAGGTCTCCACTTGGAATTCCTGTACAATCAAACTCCTCTTGCTCAAAGCATCTGCAACTTTCTTAGCAATTCCAACAATATGTTTGATAAAATAAATAAATTTTTGCATGTTTCTGATTCAACTTTTCTTGCCTAGTAATAAATTGTAAAGCTTGATTATCACTGTACAAGACAAATTCTTTGTGAATTAGATAGTGTCTTCACTTCTTCAAAGCTTGAAACACTGCATAAAATTCTTTGTCATACGTGGAATAATTCTTCTTGGCCTCATTCAGTTTCTCACTGAAATAAGAAACTGGCCTATTATCCTGACTCAAGACTACTCCAATAGTTAATCCACTTGCATCACATCTCACTTGAAATGTCTTTCCAAAATATGGTAAGACTAGAATTGACTGCTTTGTGATTTTCTCCTTCAACACTTTGAAAATTTTTTCAGCTTCCTCTGTCCAACTGAAGGACTTGTGTTTCTTCTTCACAGTGTCTAGCATGGGTCCACATATACCACTGAAATTTCTGATAAAATTTCTATAAAATCTTGCTAACCCATGAAAACTTCTTACCTCAAATATTTTTCTTGGTGATGGCCATTCTTTGATTGCTCTTACCTTTTCCAGTTCCATCTTCAATTCATTTGAAGAGATCACGGAACCCAAATGTATGAGTTCCTTCTTCATAAAATAACTTTTCTTCAAATTTATCAGCAACTTCTCTTGCTGCAACTTTTCCATCACTGATGTCAAATGTCTTAAGTGTTCTCCCTTCGTCTTACTGAAGATTAGTATGTCATCCATATATACTATGACAAATTTCCCAATGAAGTCTTTCAACACTTCATTCATCAATCTCATAAATGTGCTTGGTGCATTTGTCAACCCAAATGGCATGACCAACCATTCAAACAATCCTTGATTTGTCTTGAATGTTGTTTTCCATTCATCTCTCTCTCTCATCCTTATTTGATGATATCCACTTTTCAAGTCTATCTTGGAAAAATAGCTCACTCCACTCAAACAGTCCATCAAATCATCCATCCTTGGTAAAGGAAATCTGTACCTAATGGTTATCTTGTTGATGGCTCGGGAATCTGTACACATCCTCCATCCTCCATATTTCTTTATACTTAACACAGTTGGTACTGTGCATGGGCTTAGACTTTCCCTGACTAACCCTTTATCCAAAAACTCTTGGACTTGATTTTTGAATTCCTCATTCTCTCTAAGTGTCAACCTATAAGCTGCTTTGTTTGGTAAACTAGCTCCTGGAATAAGGTCAATATGATGGCTTATACTCCTAATGGGTGGAAATGAGTGTGGTAACACATCCACTACTATATCGACAAATTTTTCTAACAGTTCCTGGATTTCTATAGGCAAATATTCCACATAAGTATTTGTAAGGATAACTCTAGGCTTCCTCACTACAACAAACTACATTTATTTTTCCTTCTTGACTTCTTTCAAGAGTTCCTTCCCACTCATGAGAAGTATTCTTGAACTAGCTTCCCTCTTTTTCTCTTTGTCTTCTATGGGTAACAACATATGTGTCGTACCATTTTTTTCTAGGGTATAGGTATTATTCCTTCCATCATGATTAACCTTTCGGTCATACTGCCACAACCTCCCCAATAAAATATGACAGACATCCATACGAATTACATCACATAATACTTCATCTCCATAACCTCCTATTTTAAATTCAACTTGGCATTATTGACTTATCATGACTTGATGTCCTTTATGCAACCATGATACCTTGTATGGGTTTGGATGTGCAGTTGTCTTCAACTCCAACTTCTCCACCATCTCTTTGGATACTAGATTGTCAGTGCTCCCACTGTCTATGATCACCTTGCAAACTCTATCTTTCGACTTTCAAGCAGTTCTAAACAGACTTGTTCGCTGAACTGGTTCCTTTGCATCCTCCTCTAGTTTAAGAAGAATTTTCCTCATTACAAGGTTCCTTCCTCCTTCTTCTTTCACAAGATTATGTGCTTAAACAATGTGTTCTTCACCTCCTTCTCTTTTTCTATCGGGACATTCCCAAGATTTGAGTCCTTCTTTTCCACATGTATAACATTTAACTACGCCTCCTCTGGCTCTTCCTCGTCCTCTTCCTCTGGAAAACAAACCTCTTCCACCATGTTGTCCTTATTTAGAACTTCCACCTTTCTCATGGTGATTATGTTGTTTGTCAGCTTCATGCTTCGACTTCTGGAACTTCTCTCTGGTAGTTCCCTTACCTCTGCTTGAGTTTCCTCCTCTGCTTCGTTGGCTTTGCTTCCTAGCCAATTTTTCTCCAGCTTTCAAGGCTGCTTGATAAGAATCTTCGACTGTACTAACTGACATCATGCTGATATCCTCTTGGATTTCATATCTCAGCCCATTGATATATATGACTGTCTTTTCATCTTCATTTTCCTTATGTCCAGCCTTGGTGTTTAGTCTGTAAAATTTTTCTGTGTACTCCTTCATTGATAAAACTTTCCGTCTCAGGTTCTGCAATATTTTGTAAAGATTAATTTGGTAATCCTTCGGGATAAACTTGGATTTCATCTTAGCTACCATCCTATCCCAGTTTTTAATTCTCTGCTTACCATTTCTCCAACATTCGGCTTGCAGTTCATCCAACCATAGTGCTGCATGAACTTTCAGTCTTGTCACTACATGCTTCACCATCTTGTCTTCTTCGATATCTTCATAATCGAAGTATTTGTCCATATCACGTACCCAATCTAACAATTCTTCAACTTCTAAATTTCCTTCATGCATCGATACCTCTATTATTGCTTTGGCTCCTATTTTTTAAACAAATTTTATCAAGCGATCTTGTGAAACATCTTCGACTACATTTTCTTCGACCTCTTCTTCTTTGCTCTTAGATTCACTGATACCTCCAACATCTGGTGCTCTTCTCTGTGCTGTTTCCATGGCATCCAATATCATTCATAGTCGCCTTGTTTCTTCTTCCATTTCTGCATTCGCTCTACGCCTTCTAGGTGGCATGATTTCACTGCGTCACCTACAAACAGAAATAAAATTATTGATACCACAAATGATATCAACTTACCTCCTTGTTGGCATAGGGGAAGACCCAGCGTTCAATGCTACAACAATGCACCAACAAAACCCTAACTATCGGCCCTTTCGGCAACACCTACGAAGCAGATGAAGTCTCACTCGAGGTAGAGGTAGGGGTGGTTACAAGACTCCAGTGTCTGCAACCTTAGTTGGGATATAGATCTATGATTGTAACACCTTAACATAGAACTTAGTAGTTACAGTTCGTTAATATTCAGCCTTAGTTTACAACACAGCTAAAACCTAACAACAGATCAACGCAGTATTTATACAGATCCAATAGATTCAAGTACTAAGCATACCAACATAGATCAGATCTAGCATTTATTCACATTATTCAGTACGAAGATACCATATTAGATCTTTCTAATCATACATCAGTCTGCTAAGCATTCAATCACCTAGACTAGAGAACAACCATAAAGCACATAGCAACCATAATGTAGGATATATGTGGTTCACCCCCACCCTGGGGCTACGTCCACCAACTCTTTTTCTTTATTTCTTTCTGTCAATATTCTACATGCATAGAGCTTTGATATCTTACTCCGCAGAGGACAAGAGACCTACACACCTCGCTAGATCCTCCTGTTGGATCATGTTGTCATTGATGCCAATGGTTTGATTGATTGATGTCAAGTGATTGATTGATGTCAAAGGATTGATTGATTGATGATTGATGTAATATAATATGTATTGTCCTTGATGAGAATGCATAGATGAAGATGGATCGATGTGGTTCCATTGGTATATGATGCATTGTT
>JASDQU010412365.1:0-10435 GCA_032191745.1 Picea mariana | reverse complement strand
CAAAAAGGTGTTGGGGTGATGAAAATCAGTCCTGGAACAAGATCTAATAAATATCTATCCACTGTAAAGCAAATTGAACCTCTCTCCCTCAAGTGATGCACCTAACCTGTAGAAAACCTCCAACAATGCGCCCTGTCTCCATAGACTGCCACTGAGTCGAATAGAACCTGAGATAGAATGGCGAGGGAGAAATATTTCACCTCCTTGGCCAATCTTGGATCACGAAAGGTGGAATATTTCACCACCGAGATGATCTCTAGGGTTTATTTAGTCAAAACCCTTAAAACCCCCAAATATCATGGGCTCTCTAGCAAGAAGCCAGACATCCAAATGATAATCAACATAATGAGAGAATAGAGGTCCCTATCTCTCTTTTATCCATATTTTTCACCTTTTCTCTCCAAGTGACTTTTACTTTATTTTTATTATTCCTTAATTAAATCACTTAATTAATTAATTAGCTGTTTTGCCTCTAAAAAATGATTTATTCGTCCCTATGGCTTCTCCAACCACTGAAATTCACTTATCATCATCTAATCCTGTAGTGCTCTTCCTATCGATTCCGATGAGATATTACACTAAGAGGTTTCTCCAAGTATTATGCCCAAAATTACCTTCTTAGTGAAATTAATTAACATATGACCCATAATAACTCAAAATTACAGAAATCGTCAGAATGCAATGGAACCAAAGCCAAGTTGTGTGGAATGGATCCCGATGATGAAATATGATGAATGATGCAATTCAAGCCCAATAAAATCCCTCAATAAATCCTGAACTCGCTGTCACCGCCATCTGGCTACTCTGGTAGGCATAATACTCTATAACACATTAGTGTCCAAAAATGGGGACATTACAGTCCTCCCTGCTAGAATATTTCTTGTCCTCAAGAAATAACAGAATTGATATGTATAAGATACCAGGATCCCATAACTCCTCAAGACATGGCCCCTCTCAGTGCTCACCATACATGATACCCAAATCCTCCTGATGAGTAGACTGATCGTGTGCACTTGATCCTCGATCAACTCCCCAAGAAACCACTCTACTTGGATCTCGACCCCATCAAACTCTAGACTTCCAAGCACTCCAATCCATGGATTCCATATCAAAATGTGAACTGCAGTGCACTATGAAGTATAGTCCTGTAAGATACCAACACCATGAATCTCTTGAAGACCCCCAACCAATGAAACAAGTAGATACAATATCCATCAATCAAGGAGCCTCTCACATAAACCCATCTTCCAAGTGTCATCTCTGGTAGAAGCCAGACCCCCTGCTAACTAAGAATATGATATGCTGCTATATTTGATCCTCCACTAAGGAGATCCATCCTACCACAAAGCATACTCATGTTGAATTGCTCTCAAATTCCCCCAACAATGGAAAGAATCAATCATGTATGTATCTGAAACCCTCATGTTCTCTATAAGAGCACCAAATCCTACATCACATAGCTCTAAAGGTCTCATACCAAGTATCTTAGTGCCCAAAAAACTGTAAACCTCTGGCCGAAGTATGCTGATAGTCATGTTGTCCTATCCATACTCACTACAATTAGCCTCCCTGTCAATCCAAACCGCTTCCTGTGGAGTCCCATGCTCCCGCAATAACANTATGTCTCTAGTGCCCCAGGGTCGAGATAAGCTAGAATACTCTCCCAACTCAGCACTAAAATAAGGGTAGCTACAAAGTCATTCCCTGACTCGTGATGCTGACATACCAAACATGCCTCCATGTGTCTCATGACATAATCATCGAGATCCCCCAAAGAGAATCTCTCTCTATCCTGCTGACGAGTCCTGAAATGACCAAGCTAGCCAACCATAGATACATCATGTATGGTCCTCAAGATCCCTAAAGTTTCCTGCTGCGACCATACCTCATGCCAACTGACCTCATGGACCTCATCAAAATCATCTGTCCATCTCTTCTCCCAGTCCTCATCCTGTTGATACTTTGAACCTGTATCCATCTCTGGAACTTACTCTATCCCATGGCTAAGTATTCTCTCCATTATGCCCCAAGCCTCATATGACTGTATTAGATGTACCACCCTTATCTTGTTGTACATAATCTAGTCAATCCCGTCATGTGTTCTCTGCCTACCAACTCTCCATGTCCCCTGCCACTGTCTATCACCCCCTATGCCATTGTCAATGATGAAAGTATCGGGGAAAGATAACAGAAATAACTGCAACTGTATGTAGGACTAAAAAGTATCATAGAATTTGGTCAATCCCAATGACTTGACCAAAATATCATCCACTGAAACCCATGGTGAATAATCACCTATACTCATCACTATAATCCAACCATCGATTACAACAATCGGTAACTCCACAAATCGTTGGTCAATCATTCTCCCTCCATCATCACTCATATAGCTACTACTAATATGAAGGTGATCTCCTAGAACTATGTACTTCTGTAATGGAGAGGAATCTCCATGCTCGACTAAGTGTGTCTCCTCCCTGAAATCCAATTTGTACCCCTGAATCCCATTGTACACCTCTGCATGCTCCTGTGAACTATGTCTCATCATCACATGCCCTTGTATAGTCATGCAAGATCCTATATCCTCTTGCATCATCACATATCCAAGGTGTACTATTGGATCAACCTCTACATGGATGTCAGCCAATCCTGGAACAAAAATGGAAGTGTCCTTGTAACTTCCCCAGACTCTAGAATCCCCATGTGTATGTGAATGACCAAATGTCTCAGAACTACCCATGAAGGGGGGTCCCTGTGACACCTGGGAATCCTCCAACTTCTCCTGGTCATATCCCTCCATAACCATCAATGATATTGGGTATCCCTCATGCACCTCCATCAATCTGGCACTCCACTCTACCAAATCACCAACATCCTTTAACGAAGTAGATGAAGTAAACATCAAACTCTCTGCCGAGACAGATGTAGTGGATCCTTGACTAGTATCCTCAAGGATATCCTCTGATCTGGACCCCGATTCTTGAAGGGTTGTTTGTGCACTTTCAAATAATACCCTTGTTCTCACCAAATCATGAGTGAGTCAATCCACCTCAATCTCCTTCTCCCTCAGTGACCTGTGATACATCTCGCCAACCTCCAATAGATAATCCCTATTCATGAATAATTGCTGGTAGTTGGACCTCATCATAGTCACTCTCTCCCTGAGTGTATGGAATTCATCAATGGAAACTCCCCCATATAAACTATCATTTTCCATCAAGGTTTTCCAACAATATCCTGCCACCAATGCATGTGTATCATCAATGCATCTAGTGACCACCGTGATCATGTCCTCATTGACTCTCAACTGTCCTATCAAGTGTCGTGACTCCTGATCAAAATCTTGATGAGGTGCTATCTCATGCCTCTCACTACTAGTGTCGACAATGGAATCCCAAAAAACACACTCCTCAAAAGATAAGGCATTGAATCGCCCACTTTCCACTATGCTACTGAGTCCTCATGTATGCCACTGCACACCATCACCAACTACTACCCCCATCTGAATCGCATTGTATCATGTATGAGAAACTGTATCATCATATGAAATCACTCTAATAATGTCATCTACACCTGTATCCCATACATATTTGTCCAGGAATGAGATATGGTCATCCTGACCAATCATGAGTGCATCCTCATCACTGTAGACCGGTCCTGGAAGTGAGTATCCCAACAAGCTGTCGATCTCCACAACCTGATCTAACAATAGAATCCCCAAAAGAGGTGACTCACTCTCCTCATAGTGATAGGTATGTATATATTCAATTGTCTTCAAGCCATGCCTCTCCTCCTGGGTCTGTTGATCCATATGTCCCTTATGCTCAAATGCTACACAAGGATCCTCTACCACCTCCAGAATGCTACTAATATCCTCCTGTGTCATGTCTATCATAAATGTTTGATAAGGTAAGGACGATGTCACACTTAAATTTGTGGGAGGAATGATATCCCCCATGCATGACCTCATACCAAGTGCTAACAGATCTGAATCCTCACATGTTTCACCACTATGCTGAAGTGTTGAGTCCTCAACACTATCTGATAGGATTGCTAAAGCACATGCACTATCATCTTTTCCATCCAACTATCCCTTAGATGTGAAAGAGTCCTGGGACTACTCTAATGAGGAATCTAAGGCCTCATCCTCATACTCATCATCCTTATCACCATCATAGTTCACCTCAACTTTCCCTTTACCCCTGCATATGTGATTTGGCTCCCAAGGCTTTTGCAACTGTAGCAAAGTTCCTTGCTCCTAATGGGTGTAGGCTCAATCTATGCTTCCTTCCATCTACTAGCTGGTTGTGATGTATATACCTCCTTGACTGCTGTGTCTTTTTTTTCCTTTTATATGATGAACCAATAATTGATTTCTTCCATCCTTTTGTCCCAATGTGTAACCTCATCTTTGCTCCATCTAGGATTTTTAATGGATACAAACTGTTGGAATGTCACTTGAGCCTTGAATGTCTCACTAAGTGCTTGATATTCCTCATTACAATATATGATCTCTTCTACAAAATCCGCAAAATCAATCTCTCCTATAGATCATCAATGTATATCATAGGATGGCGAAGGAAATTGACTCTGATACCACTATAATGTTCCCAAACAGATTTTCCTGGAATATTGAGGTTTTTATGTGTTTTTCTGGTTGTGGTATTTTGTGAAACACTTTGCAGATTTGTCTTTTAGAGTTGCGCTATGGTTTATTGGGATAGTTTTAATTATTTTTTCAGCAAGTAAAATATATCAATGTAGCCAATGACATATACAAAACAATAAATAGAGAAGCAACACAAGAAATAGCCACAAATACCTCAGATAAGATTTTATTTATCATAATATAGATGACCTCGTACAAAATGGAGAAGATCTGGAATACATGAAGAAGAATGATGCATGTGGCTGATAGTGCCTCCAAAGTACAATATAAAGGTGGATAGATGAACTCTCAGGATTCCCCTAAGATGAATACAAAAGATATCAAAGAACCAAAGTTGTATGTACTGCCCTCTCTAACAAAGTGCACCCTTTCTGGATGTAGGAAGCTAGGAAAGTTAGACCTCCAATGATATGACCTATAATACACCAAAAAAAACTATCAAAGTGTATATTGGGGGATAAGAAACCCCTATTCTGAGTCTCACAACAATTGGGAGTGATCTCTCACTCCAAAACAAAATATCCCAGATGAATATTGTGCCCTCCTGAAGAGAAATGTGCCCCACTGGAGAATAGATTGGATCTGCACGAGAATATCCTCCAATACTGATTAAAAAAGGCTCTGGGGTGATGAAAATCAGTCCTGGAACATGATATACTGAATATATAGCCACAATAAATAAAATCAAACCTCTCTCCCTCAAGGGATGTGCCCAACCTTCAGGAAACCTCCAACAATGTGCCCTGTCTCCATAGATTGCCACTAAATCGAATAGAACCTGAGATAGAATGGTGAGGGGAGAAATTTTCACCTCGTTTGCCAATATTGGATCAGGAAAGCTGGAATATTTCAACACCGAGCTGATATCTAGGGTTTATTAAGTCAAAACTCTCAAAACCCCCAAATATCATGGGCTCTCTAGCAAGAAGCCAGACATCAAAATGGTAATCAACATAATGAAAGAATAGAGGCCCCTATCTCTCTTTTGTCCCTCATGTTCACCTTTTCTCTCCAAGTGACTTTTACTTTATTTTTATTATTCCTTAATTAAATCACTTTATTAATTAATTATCCTTTTTTCCTCTAAAAAGTGATTTATTCATTCCTATGGCTTCTTTGACCACTGAAAGTCACTTCTCATCATATAATCATGTAGTGATCTTCCTCCCGATTCCGATGAGATATTACACTAAGAGGTTTCTCCAAGTATTATTCCCAAAATGACCTTCGTAAAATTAATTAAAATATGACCCATAATAACTCAAAATTACGGAAATCGTCGGAATGCAACAAAACCAAATCCAAGCTCCAAGGAATGGATCCTGATGATGAAATATGATGAAGGATGCAAGTAGGGCCCAATAAAACCCCTCAATAACTCTTGAACTCACTGTCATCCCCATCTGGCTACTCTAGTAGGCATAACACTATGTAACATAATAATGTCAAAAAATGGGGACATTACAGACACCTGAATTTCCAAAGTTTGCAGGAACTGGAAACTCACAACATGGTTGTTGTTCTACCTAAAGTGTTTCCCTCTTGAAGGAGTTTGTAAAGGTTGTGTGCTTGGAAAGCATCATTAGATACTGTTTGACTCTGGAAAATCATGGTGAGAATGTAACCTTTTGGAGTTGGTTCATTGCGATGTCTGCTACATCAATCTACCTTCCCTGATAGGAACAAGGTATATATTGACTTTCATTAACGATTTCTCTCATTTCACATGGGTATATTTTCTAAAGAATAAGAATCTTGTCTTTGAAAAATTCAAAGAGTTTAGAGCCTTTGCTGAAAATTAGTGTGGCTGACCCATCAAGTGCTTGAGATCAACTAATTTTGGCAAGTATGTAAATAAACCTTTTAAGAATACCTGGTTTGATATGGTATTGACTGGTAGTGATGGATTCCTCTCAAACCTCAACAAAATGGCATTGTAGAACACAAGAATTAAATGTTAGTCGAAATGGCTAGATGCATTTTGCAGGATAAATATTTTCCCTCTCACTTCTGGAATGAAGTGGTTTATTGTGCAAACTATCTGTTCAATCACATATTGACTTGAGATGTTCCTTCCATGACTCTAGTTAAACAATGGTGTGAAAAAAATATTTCATTCGACCACCTTTGTGTATTTGGATGTGTTGCATGGGATCACATTTCCAATTATTGCATAAATAATTTGAATGCAAAGAGTCATGCAAAGAGTCATGCTTGCATCATGACAGGATACTCTGAAGAGTCGAAATCCTATCGACTATTTGATCTTGTAAAACAACAAATCATTATCAGAAGCAATGTATGGTTTCATGAGAATTATTTTGGAATCAAGTTATTGCATGCCTCCTATGGATTGTTGTAGGATGATTTCCTTGATGTTGTCTCAAAATCAGGTTCTTCTGTTCCATATTTCAGTCCTTCAACTAGACATTCAAACTTTGTTCCTTTTTCGACTCGACCGTCGACCTTCGAGTTGACTAGTTAGTCGATATCTATTTTTACTGGTCCACCATCTACGTCGAGTGAAACTCTTTCAAATTATGATTGACCTGCTTTTGTGAACAATATTTCACCTATTTCTTGTCTACCTTGTTGGGATGCCAAGACAATTGAAGATGCTAGAGCTGATTCCGGTGATATTTCCTCTACATAACAAACTCAAAGTCAAAAGAAACATGGCATCATTTCATTGATGACTCGTGTACTTGAAACTTCTGATCCTATTGCCTACTTGGATGATTAAGAATGAACTAATTGGGAATAGGCTATGCAGACATAAATTGGTTCTTTGTCGAAGTATCACACATGGGACTTGGTTCCTTGATCGCAAGTATCAAGTATTGTTGAAGTTTAGATTCATTGGTCGGCTGCATTGACTTCGAATAGGCTGGAAACAATGATGATACAAAGTCCACTTCTGTATATGTGTTTCATGTAAGCACTAGATCATTGATGTGATAATTGGTGTGGTCGTTATGGGTCATTATCATCAAGTGATCAAATAATAGAACACATAAATCATGCAGATCAAGGTGTGAAATATGCACTGTGATGTTTTGATCATAATGCGCTTTGCTTAAGTGCTATAACAATATATTTAGACACCACCTCTGTCTTTGAAATTTATTTCCTCTTCAATTTTCTGCAGTATTGTCTTTCCTGTTTCATGTTAAGTTCCACCCTATTCACCAACAAAATCTAGCTGAGAGACCATTTTTTCTACCTGTAGAAGAAAATTTGTCAAGAACCAAGAAATGTTTTCTAGTAGGAACATATAGGATTTATAATTATAAATACACAACTATTTTCATATTTCGAATTTGATTCTCCAGTCAAATTTTGTATAAATATGGAATTGTCAACTTTTCTCTTTTTACATTTTCTCTAGACTTAGATTTTTTTAGAAAAACCGGCTATCTCCCAAATGGAGTAAAACTAGGAAAAACTTCCTCAAGACAAAGTTGTTCAGTTTGTTAAGGAGGTAAAATATCGACTAAATTATTTTTTTTCCATATTGGTGATCTTGGGTCCCTTTTCTTCTGAATATTTTAAAAATCCCTAAAAAGTGTCCTGGAATAGTGGTTTTTCCCCTGTTTCCACATCTTCACACCAAACCGTTTGGAATTTGGCCAAAATGCCAATTAGTTATCTTCTTGATTTCTTTTTGGAGTCCCAATAATTTTTTTATCTTCATCTGAGTCAAAACACCATTGTGATCTTCAAAAACCAATGATTTGTGTTTTCTGAAAAATTTAAGTAGAAATGGAAGTGTCCCTCACTAGCACGTTTATAGAAATTTTCATTGTCGACATACCCTTTAAATTTGATCTGATTTTTAGTTAATATGCTCATGTTATGGCCAAAACAAGTTTTTTGCTCCATTTTGTTTTTAAACCATTGTCTTATTGATGTGGCAACTTGGATGATGTGCATGGCACATGGCTAATAGTGTCCACTTTTCAACCTCTGATATGACCATGTCACCATATTTACTTCCCTTCATCGATGATCAATTTATTTCTCCCATTGGTGACCCAAGGATTTCTTCTATTGGAGGTCACTAAAATCCTTCTATCGACTGTTGCCAAATTCTTTCTATTGGCAACCTCAGTGGTCGCAAAAATAATTTTGTTGGCAGTCACCAAAATAATTTTGTTGACAGTCACCAAAATCCTTCTATCAGAGGTCACAAAAAACATTCTATCATCTTTCTACAAAAACCTTTAATCGACGACTGCCAAAAACATTCTATTGTTGGTCTCTAAAATTGTCTATTGATAGTTTCCAAAATCCTTCTATTGGTAGTCCCCAAAATTATTCTATCGACAGTCCCCAAAATCATTTCATCAGTGGTTGTAAAAATTATTTCATCGATGGTCACCAAAAGCCTTTCATCGGTGGTCACCAAAAACCTTCTATCAAATCCTTCTATTGGTAGTCGCCAAAATCCTTTTATTGACAATCCACAAAATCCTTCTATCGATTATCCGTAAAATCCTTCCATTGAGGGTCACCGAAATTGTTTCATCAACGATTGCTAAAATCCTTCTATTGATAGTTGCCAAAATCATTTTATCGATGGTCACCAAAAACCTTTCATCGGTGGTCACCAAAATCCTTTCATTAGTGGTCTCCAAAACCCTTCTATCGATGGTCGCCAAAATCCTTCTATTAGCGGTCACCAAAAACCTTCTATCAGTGGTAAGCCAAAACCTTTCATCGATGGACTTGAAAATTATTAGAAGTTTTTTTACCAAATCCACGATGGTTCTATACTTTTGAACTGAAGATGAAATACAATCTCGGTTGTTGATTCACTAAACTTCATTGAACCCCAAATTCTTCTTCGATGACTACAAATTTTCTTCATCGACGAACTTAAAAATTATTTTTACTTTGTCGATTTTCACTAAACTCCAAAATTTTTCGGCAAACCAAGAAATTGTCTTTGACAAACTTAGAATTCAAGTGTGTATATTTCCCTAGTTAACCATAATGTATGAGCTTGAGCTTTCTGGAAAACACTGTGTTAGATTTTTTGAAACATCCAATGTTTTGAGTGGACGCTCCACCCATCATCATGGACATTTGAAGCTCTAAGAAGTTAGAAAAGAGTGTTGAGGCTTGGTATTTGAAGGAAAGGAGATGACTGTTGAGGGAACAATAATGATAAATTAAATTAAAGAGTAATGTTGTTAGGTCGTAAGGTAATAAATGATGAAAATTATAATAAAAATGATAAAAATAATAAAAAGGTAATAAAAAGGGGGGAAATAAGATAAATAAATATTAAATTATTAAATAACAATGTGCCCATTTAGGATGACTGTTAGGGAACACTAATGATAAATTAAATTAAAGATTAAGGTTGTTAGGTTGTAAGGTAATAAATGATGAAAATAATAATAAAAATAAAAATGATAAAAAAATAATAAAAGGAGGAATAAGATAAAGAAATATTAAATTATTAAATCACAATGTGACCGTTGAGGATAATAGAGAGAAAAAGGGGGGGGAGAAAAATATGTTAAAGTACTTCAATATTGAAATATATTGAAGAATTAAAATATTAAAATATTGCAATATTATATTAAAGAGAAGATAGAGAATGATGTGACCGTAGAGGAAATATTGATGGAAAGAACGTAGGGTTTAAAAACTAAATTATAATAGGGTTTTTAAAAAGAGAATGCCTAGTAGAAGGGAGAAATAGGAAAATAGTGAAGATATAGATATTAATGAGAGATTAAGATTTTTCAATGGAAA
>JASDQU010412358.1:0-10435 GCA_032191745.1 Picea mariana | reverse complement strand
CTGTTCAGCATGGGTTTGGCAATGAAGGGAAATGAGTTGGTCTGATGCCAGGTAAGCATGGATAGTGCAATTTAGGGTTATAACACATAGGATGCACTATAGCTGGGGTGCGACGATGTCAAAAGACTAAGAAAAGGTCAAGTTTCACGAAAGTTCTAGAAGGGGATCTTCTAGAAGATGAGGTGGCGTCCGAATGGTTTGGATCTTACTTGCTTCTCTGATTTGGTGATATCTTCCTCATCTCTCCAAACCATCTCTCTTTCCCCTATATAAAGAGGGATTTCTCATGGAAAAGGTTTAGCAAGTTTAATCAAGATTGAATAGGCTAAGAATTTTATGGAGAATTTTGCATTGGTTCATTCTTGAGAGCCCCATTTCAGTTCATCAAGTCATTGTGGATCTTCTTCATTCAATTTTGGAGCAAGTGTGTGTGTTGGAGCAAAGGGTCATCAAAAGGGGACCTTATGACATTAAGGCTTTGGTTCTAATCTCCACTTTCACTTTAATATAATACAGTGATGTGTTTCTTTCCCATAAAACTTGTCTTGTTTTATTGTATGATTCCTTGATCACATGCACAAGTTCTTGTTGATTACATTGGATTGCTTTCACTTTGGTTGGATTGTGTTCCCTTGTAGATTGAATATCACAGGAGCACCGAAGTGGAGCTAGGATGACAATGGCAAGAGGAAGCAACATTTAAAAGGTATGTTGCCTATCTCTTGTTATCTAGTAAACTCAATAGTTAGAGCTTAGGGAAAATGTCATATTATGTTCTATTTTGTTCTATATCTAGGTGGATCTAGGGATATCTATTTATGTCCACATTTACCGATTAATCCTATAATAAAATTGGAGTCAAAACTTTCAATGTAATTATCCTTTCCAAGGGAACATCCCTAATTAACCCAACCCTGTGGGCTATATGCCTCAAAATCCTCCATAACTGAATCTGTCAGGACTGTCTAATTATATATAGACTACTTATGGTCCTATTGGTATACCTATGGGGCTTCCCCCTCAGAACTACCAATTTCCTCAAGTGAACTGATAGTTTCCCTTCCTTTCCATTTTGGATTTACCGGATCTGTCTAGGATTTTGAATGATCCTATTTTACACTCTCCTTATTGGCCCATCATACCGGCCAAACTACCGTCCGATATTCCTAAATTTGATGGTTGAGCAAGAGAGGACCCTAATAATCATGTTATGACTTTTCATCTGTGGTGTTCATCCAACTCCTTGATGGATGACTCCATAAGATTATGAATTTTCCAATGTACTCTCACGGGTTCAAAAGAAAAATGGTACATCGAGTTACCGAGAGGTTTCTTTAATGACTTTAACACCCTATCCATGGCCTTCTTGATGCATTACCAGTTACCAATTCAATACGAGACAAGAACCGAAATTTTGAGTTCTTTTAAACAATCCTCATCCACTCATATTTTCGATCACATCCATGAGTGGAGGAGGAGATGTTTGATCAAAGTTCCTCTTCCTAATCAACTATTGGTTGAGTGTTTTACCAAATAACTCATTATACCTATAGCCCGTGATGTTTCCATGGATAGTGTTGTCATTGAAGAGCAGGCGAATAGTCATTCTCAGTATCTAGATCTCGTTTATTCGTAAATGGGAACACATTAGATTTAATCCTTGACAATCTTCATCCTTCCACAAACCCTACCCCAACACCTCTAGCAAATTCTCATGCTATTTATGGTGTGATTGGAACTTCTCATGTTGAATCTTAGTCTACACACATCGGTCACACCAATCCCAAATCTAATAATTCTAATGCACAAAATACTCCTACTCCTTCCACCGGTAAGACTGTTGAAGTTAATTATGTTCAATCCACAATTGCCGAGAAAAACCAAAATAAAATGAAAGGAAAGGGTAAGAATAAGGAGGAAAAGAATAATAATCCACAATCTGATAAATCCAAAATGCAGACCACTGATGATAAAGATAAATGTAAACCTCATTACCCTTGCCTTATTTGTGGTGAAGATCATTACACTAAAGATTTTCCAAGACGCATTAAGGTTACAAAGTTCCTCCAAGGAACCGGAAAGCCTTCTACACCTGTCGTTTTGTCACATCCTTTCCCTTCTCGGTAGTAAGCCCAACTGGTCCTTCATGAACAAGCTTCTCCTTCTACCTCCTCTTGTGTCCTTATGTGTACTGGTGACTCTAAAAAGAATGAATTTGCAGTCGCAACTCGAGCCAAAGATTACTCAGCCGAAGGAGAAAGTTGATGATATACCACCTTCATTGGTTCAACTTCCTCCCCCAACTTCAAATCCAAACGATCCTCTTCATCTCGAAAGACTAGGTCTTGACACATTTCTTCACCCTCCTCCCAAGGGCGTTGTTCGAAATTCTTCCTTCAATCCTCATGCACGTGCTACCCAAAACTACAGTATTGTAGAAGACCATGTGCAAGCACCCTCTGTGATGTCAGCTCTTAAATTCCTTCAAAGTTTTCCCACTCAACGGAATGCACTGTTAAAGGCTATTGGTGGAATTGATCCCGCATACACTAATTTAATAATCTTTGACTTGGAATGATCTAAAAATGATAAAGACTTGTATTCTTGAAAATATTTGCAAGTTTTAATTCAAGTGTTCTTATGCAAATGGATCAAATTTGCAAACACAATTTTTATAGAAATTACACATTCAAGATGCATATAGTCAGCAGCAAATAACAGTGAATAGAAAACACATAACACAACAAATGATAAAGGAGTTCACCCCTCTCTTGGGCTACATCTCTTGATCCAGCTTCCAATGGATCTTTTGTATTATTTTCTCAAAGTGTTAAAATATGTGCTTTACAATGCTCATAATTCCAAATAGATGACTTCAATGGCTTCAGAACGTCCAAAAACTCCTAGCTGGGCTTTTTCAGCACCTCGTTTGGCCAAAAATTGAAGAATATAGGCTTCTTGGAAGTTCCCCTTCAAACTTGTTGTCTCTGGATCGCCAAAATGAACCTCTACCTCCTCAACCTAGCCCCAATGCACATATTTGTGTTAAAATCTAGCACCATGCATAACCGCAAAATGGTGCAAAATGTAGGACGGTTAGGGAAGACCTAGTCCCTAACCACCAAAATCGTGGACATATGGGTCACAATGTGACCGCGCGCACATACAAAAAAGGGACAAGATTTTAAAACATATGGTAACGGTTAGAATGCGCACGCCCCGGTGGTTACATGGTATGTATATATGATCGGGGGCCAGGGCTTAGCCCCAGCCTAGACCGCGCCCCCATTTCAAAACATTTGCAATTCAAATAAATTTTATAAAATTTATATGTTAAGAACCATAGGTGGGCGCATCGGTTGGGCAGTCCTTCCCAAAGCTCTTCCCCTTGCCCGGAGGTCGCGGGGTCAAGTCCTGTCGACTACATAAGTTTTAAACCACTATCCAGGTGACACGTGGTGGCCATTTATTGGGCCACATGTCACCATTCCATTCGCCACAAACATGCCACGTGTCGGACACCAATTCATCCACACAACTGCCAACCAACACTTGCCATGTGTCGTACGACCCTGCCACATCAGCATCCGTACAGACTGTATAGTCAGCACACATTTTTTTTTGAATGTTTGAAGATTTGAACAGAACGCGATATATCTCTCATCCAATGTTCGTTTGAACCCAAACAAGTTGTGTTGGGTTCATGAAGATGAGGCCTATGCACCCATTCAATTTGAAGCGATTCCGAGAACTTTGAATTTTGAGCAAAATTTGATCCCCTGGATCATGGAAGATCACATTCCAAGGCTTCCTCCTCAGTTAGCATTTGAGATCCAAGTTTTTGTTGAAAACAAGAATATCTGTAGAACCGTTATTGACGAAGGAGCCTCAACTTGTGTTATGTTCGTCACTTTTTGGAAAGATATTAGATCTCCTACCCTCACTGAATCACACAATACACTCAAGGCTTTCAATGGTACAGGTTTTAAAGATTATGGTGTTCTTCTCTCATTGTCTATTACAATGGAAGGTAAATCGATCAATGCCGAGGTTGAGGTCTTCGATGCACCTCTTCATTATAACCTTTTACTTTGTCGTAGTTGGATTGATTACATGCGTGTAGTTGTGTCTACCTTTTCCATGTGTTACGATTCTCGCACCAAGGAAAGGTCATTACTGTTGACCAGCTAGCCTTCCTTAATTCTGATTCCCGTACTAGAAATGTACCCTTTATCTCAAAGACACCTCCCTTAATTCTGATTCCCGTACTAGAAATGTACCCTTTATCTCAAAGACACCTCCTAGTTATGAGAATGTCGGCATGGGTCTTTTGAAAGATTCAACTTTGATGGGTACATTTCCAATCCCACTGCCCAATATCCCCCCTCCTTTTGCTGCCTCAATTAACATGATATCCACCATTGTTTGTGAAACCCTAGAGTCATATGACCCATGGTTAGTACCTAAATCTGGTGACTACCTTCATTATGACGACAAGATGCCTTTAAATCCGGTTGAATCTGCTTATCAATCTATTCAATTGGCAACCCCCTCTCCTCCTTCTCTCTGTGATTCATCTCCTGGTCTGTTCCATGTAACATTTCCTACTGATGAGATGATCATGTCAGTCATGTCTATGGAAGATACTCCATGGGACAATGGACATCATCTCTCCATTATTTTCCTAGAACATGATACCATAGAGAGGTATCAACGGATTTCGACTCTATCGGTCATTGTTGTTATTTCTTCAGTTCCTGAGTTAACACATGATGTCTTGTACGAAGGGAACTTGAGTAAAATTTCACCTACCATCCCTCTCGACATATCGATTAAACCCGGAGTCATGGAGAACGTTCATATTGAGGACTCATATTCTACAGATGAGGTCCACACGTATAAATCCATTTTCCAAGAATTTTGTGACATTTTTGCCTGGAGTTATGAAGAAATGCCAGGTATTGATGTTGATATCATTGTGTATGAAATTAAGACATATCTGGATGTTAACCCCATTCGGCAAAGAATTTGCCCAGTCCATCCACATAAAGTCACTGCTATCAAGCTTGAAGTTGAAAAACTTCTTAAAGCTGGCTTAATCTATCCTGTAGCTTTGACCGATTAGGTCCACAATCTTGTTCTGGTAAATAAAAAACAAGGTACAATCCGCGTTTGTGTAGATTATAGGGATATAAATAAGGCTTGTCCTAAGGACAATTATCCTACCCATTTTTTCGACCAGATCATTGATGACTGTGCCAGGAGTGAAATCTTCTCTTTAATTGATGGTTTCTTCTACTATAATTAAATTAATATTTTACCAGCAAATCAACAAGATACTGCTTTTATTTTCCCTTGGGGAACCTTTGCTTACCAGAAATTACCCTTTGGTCTCAATAACGTTGGTGTGACCTTTCAGCGTGTTATGTCTTACGCTTTCCATGATATTAAGCACATTTTCCAACCCTATCTTGACGATCTCCTGCCACATTCCATGCATCACCAAGACCACCCGACACAATTAAGGGCCATTTTCATACACTGTCGCTATTATCGTATACGTTTGAACCCACACAAATGTGTTTTTTATGTGGAATCTGACCAACTTCTTGGTTTTATCGTGTCGATCCATGGGATTTGAGTAGACCCCTTGAAGGCTGAGTCTATTCTTAACCTACATCCTCCTTCCACACTATGCCAGCTCCAAAGTTTGCAAGGGAAGGCAAACTTTTTGCGCCGTTTCATCCCCAATTATGTTGAACTGACAAAAGGATTTACCTGGCTTCTCAATAAAGGTTAAGATTTTGTATGGGACGATACTGCGAACAAAGCCTTTGAAGCTTTGAAACTTTCCTTAACCCATACACCATTATTGTTTCCCCCTGACTATAGCCACGATTACTTCCTCTACTTAGCTGCTTCGAACTCTACCATTGCCATGGTGTTAGTCCAAGAGGATGATTCACATGACGAAAATGTGATATACTATCTGAGTCAGAGTCTCACGACTACCGAAACCAAATACCTACATGTGGAGAAACTAGACTTGGCAATTGTTCAACTTGTCTAATGTTTTTGTCATTATATCTCGTTACGCAGAACCCCTATTATTTCCGATTGCAACCCCATGCAACATATCCTTACTCGACAATTGTTGGGGCGGAAAGTACTCCAAATGGTTAGTGATTCTCCAGGATTTTGACTTGAATTTTGAAAGCGCTAAGTCAAATAAATCCTTGGTTTTTTCCGTACTGATATGTGACCTTCCCTCTATTGAGACAGAAAATGTGGCAGAGGATTCCTTGCTTGACAAATCCCTTTTTTTGATCAATTCTGATGACCTATGGTACGGATATATCATCATATATCTCTAGACTCAAACTTTCTGGCCCAACCTATCTAGTACAGATCGTTGTCATATATGCTATCAAGCCCATCAAAACATCATCCTCGGTGATACACTCTACTTTCATGGTATTGATTCTATATTTCGACGATGTCTCATCTACGATGAAGTTGAGAAAGATTTGAATGACTGTCACACCAGAGCATGTGGTGGTCATATGTCTAGGTATACTACTACCCAAAATATCTTATGAACGGGTTATTTATGGCCTTATTTGTTTAAGAACTGCATTACTGTCATCCAGAAATGCCATGCTTGCCAAATTTATAATAACAAGATAAGATCTCATCCTTCTCCTTTACACCTTGTGGTTTCTGTTGGTCCATTCACCAAATGGGGAATTGACTTCATGACATGCAACCCTCACTCGGTCGAGGGACATTAGCTGTGGATTATTTCATTAAATGGGTCGAGGCTATGCCTACATTTTACACCAGGAAAACTACAGCATTTTTCATATTCAATCATATCATTACTTGGTTTTGTGTCCCTCAAGCCATTGTTACTGACCATGGTAGTCATTTTCTGAATTTTATGATGTCCAAACTTACTGAAAAGTTGGGTCTTTGTCATAAAAACTCAACCCCCTATTATCCACAGGCCAATGGCCAGGTTGAAGCGATCAACAAACTTCTCATTGGCACACAATGTTGTTCTCGGCATTATGGGCCTATTGAACATCCGTCAAGTATACCATGGGGTTTACACCTTTCAAGTTAGTTTATGGTATAGAAGCTATCTTTCTGATTGAATGTGAAATATAGTCTTTGAAACTAGTCGTTGAACTTCTCCCCAGCACCTCTGTTGAAAAGGAATGTCATTTGTATCTGATGCAACTAGATGAAACCCATCACAATTCCACCTTAGTTATTGAAACTCAGAAGAAACATGTTAAAGCCCAATATGACAAACATGTCAAGCCACGTGTTTTTTCTGAAGGTGATCTAGTTCTTCTTTACGAGAAAGATCGTAATTTGCTAGGGGCCGGTAAGTTTGAAACCATGTGGCGAGGTCCTTACATTGTCAAATGAGTATTGGAGAAGGGCACTTATGAGCTGGTTGATTATGATGGAATCCCTTTGAGTGAACCCAGAAATGGGCTTTACTTAAAGAAGTACTATGCTTAAATTCATTATTTGCATGAGTGCTTCTACTTTTAGTGTATCATACTCTTGTGTTGTTTTTCGTTGTTTGGTTTCGACCTTCAATTTCTTACCTTGCGTTGTGCTTGGTTTCCATATGTCGGTTTCCTACATTGGCTTCATTGATGGTGCTAGTCGTAGTACTGAGAACTTAGCATCTGTTGCTTGGGAAATCTATGCACCTACATATGAGTTGATTAGTCTATGCGGTGTTTGCCTTGGTCTTGCAACTAAAAATATTGCGGAATACACTGCAGTCATAGAATTATTGACCGACGATGTTTCAATTGGAATCTGTCAAATTATTGTATTACTAGATTCACAGTTAGTAGTCCTATAGTTGAGTAATGTTTACTCCATTTGAAATCCTATTTTATTAAGGGTATATTTACGAATTCGCCTCTTGGAACGTTATTTTGATTACATTGAATATCAACACATTCCTAGATGTCTAAATACATTAACAGACGCATTGGCTAATTATGTGTTAGACAGATATTTGAGACATTTATAAAATCCAATCACATTTTGTATATACAACAAGTAAGTCGATAGAAGCCTCATATATATATATATATATATATATAACGATAAAAGTTTTACAAAAAGTGTTTTTTTTTTAAGACCAAAATATCAAAAATGTGAAGCACATGTCTTTATATAAAATATAGCATCAAGGATTATGCTCGCTATAACACATGACTTCCTGTGCTACTCTACGGAGCAGTCGACCAATTGATGCAGACATGCCCGTTGTGTGGCATTGATAGTTCCTCAGAATTTCATCAATAGAGGCATTTGGGATTTTCATGGTGAGTCCCTCTAGGTTCTTCTATATAGTCTCATAGTCAGAAAAACCCATTCCTACTACGACATCTCTCTCCCCTCGCCTCTGGATAGGGGATGAACTTGGAGGACGATATGGTCCCACATCTGCATTATCAAAGAGAATTTGATTAGTCCTCAGATAAAAAACATAAAAAACATTTTATATAATTAAAAATCACAAAAACTTCATACAAAAAAAGTGTCCTTACCTATTTCCCCCCATTGGGAACCCTCAGGAAGAGCCAACTCAAGGTCTCCTCAGAAGTCTAGCCCAACATATGCATAGTTGTCAACCATGAGCATCTGAGTCTTCAACCAGTCAAAGAATACATCATTATATCTAATGATAGGACCGGCTACATGCCATGCCATGAGGTTAAACCACCTCTTTATTCTTGGATCCTGTGGGGCAGGTATACCCCATTCTACCTGCAAGCAAAAAGATGGGACCCTCTCTAGGAATAAGGACACCAAAATAGAACCGTATCCAAACTGTTTCAGTTCACCACTCCTGCATTTGGTCAGTTGTTTTTTCATACTCTTCAAAACCCCTTCACACTAGTTGAAAACTCAGGGCTCCATACATTCCAGTGCATATGATCCAGGTGAATATCGATGGCCACCCACCTTCTACAACTGGCCCAAAACATGTTTCTGGCAATTTTGATAATTTACTATTTTTAGCAGGTTTTAACTTCTGGGGCCATTTTGAGGGCCTAAATGAAGGTTTTTCGAGATCAAGGTTCTCAATTATAGCTAAATGAATTATTAATCCCCCAAAATGAATCTCCTCGATGATACCTTTCCAACGAGCTATCACACGCCTAAAACGGAGATCATATGCAAAAGTTACGACCCTGAGAAGTTGATGTACTAACTTACCCAAACAGGGCCCACGTGACTTTTGGTGCTTCATCTCCTAGGGTTAGATTTTTTAATGTCTAGGACTTTTGGCATTCCCGTCTATTGTAAAAAGGCCTTCCGAGCCTCATTGTAATCATCTTCTTGCAAATGCGAGTAGCCGTCACATCTCTTCTTAGAGATAAGCTGCCACTATTCTAGTGAGTTTTTCACTCTGTATTTTTACAGTATCTGTACATTTATTTCATTAATAGAAATCCTGTATTATTGTATCTCTGTGTTTATGGTTGAATCTCTGATACATTTCTGTTATATTACTGGATATACGCGATATCTCTGTGCATTTATTTATTATATCTCCGCTCTCATTTTGTGCCAAAAATAATCCGAATCAGTGGTATCAGAGCAGGATACTCTTGATCGTTTTTAGTGCATGTCCCCAACGAGGTCCGAGTATAGCAATTTGGGTCTCAAGCTTGTCTCTCTTGAGGAAAATCTCTCTCGCACACCCAAGAAACCCTCAATGGCGGAAGAAAAGAAAAATGACGGAGCAGACGATCCTATCAGTCTGTTGCTTGAGCAAGCTCTCACGCGACAGAGGGACAAAATGATGGAGAATTTTTCCCACATCCTTCAATGCCTCCCGATAACATCAGGCACATCTTCATCAAGAGGCCACTTTGAAGGCACATCGCCTTTCAAGGTATAGGTTAATTTTGATATTCCCATATTTGAAGGTCAAATAGATGCAGATGCCCTAGATAAATGGTTAAACCTTCTAGAAGGTTATTTCTCTGTTCATAATTTTTTCGACAAGGAAAAGATCACCTTCGCACTCCTTAAGGCTCTCCCCCATGTCAAACATTGGTGGGAAACTTACTGGGAGCAGAGTTCCACAGAGGAGCCTGGAATATATGGGGTCGAGCCCACTTAGGATTTTTTTGTGGATGCGGTAAAGGAACAATGTTACCCTGTTGGAAACTATGAGGACCAGTACATGAGATGGACCACACTACGGCAAGAGAGGGGCCAATCAGTTCTGGAGTTCACCGATAGCTTCCATACCTTGCGCACCAAGTTGGGTATCAAAGACTCTGAATGACATTTGGTTCTGAAATACCGTGGGGCTCTACATAGATACATCCAAACTGAAATGGATTTTCTGGACATCTCATCACTCAGTGTTGCCTATCAATAT
>JASDQU010412354.1:0-10562 GCA_032191745.1 Picea mariana | reverse complement strand
TGAACAATCCAGGTAAAGAACATTGGGAGGTAGTAAAGTGGATTCTCAGGTATTTGAGAGGTACTACTACACATGCATTATGTTTTGGAGGTTCAAACACTTTTCTACAGGGATATGTTGATTCAGATATGGCAGGTGATAAAGACAGCAGGAGGAGCACCACAGGGTATGTTTTCACTATAGGTGGAACAACAGCAAGTTGGATTTCGAAACTGCAAAAGGTTGTTGCACTTTCAACAACAGAGGGAGAGTATGTTGTTGATACAGAGGCTAGTAAAGAAATGATTTTATTACAAAGGTTTATGGAGGAATTGGGAAAGAAGCAGGAGAACAGTCAACTGTACTGTGACAGTCAGAGTGCCATTCACCTTGCAAAGAACTTAGCCTTCCATTCAAAGACTAAGCATATACAGTTGAAGTACCACTTCATACGATCCACCTTGCAAGATGGGCAATTGAAGCTGCAAAAGATACAGACTAGCCAAAATCCTGCAGACATTTTAACAAAGGGAGTAACCAGGGAGAAACTGAGTTCCTACTTAGTTTCAGTTGGTCTTCAATAATGAAGATGAAAATGAGAAATTTGCCAAAGTCCAAGAAGGTTTAGAGTCCAGCATATATAGTAGCGGTGGAGTTGTTGAGATCAGTCTCCAAGTGGGAGATTGTTGGTTGTGGAGCCTGATTATCTTCCTGATTCATAGGTCCTTGCTTTCAACCGTGTTTATACCCCATGAAGTATTTACACCCCAGAAGTATGTACACTCTTCCACACGGGAGAGTGCAGAGGGGGGGTACCCCCTTTGCGGGGTCTGGGGGGGCTATCCCCCCGGCTAGGGGGTCTGGGGGCAAGTGGGCCCCCAGCAGGGATTTGGGGGCAAAGCCCCCGAAGTAAAAATTGCCTTGTAAAATTATATTTTAATTTCATTGTAAATCTGGACCGTTCATTATAAGGTCGCAGATCTAACGGTAGAGATTATGTTAAGGTTTTTTGCCCTAGAAGGAAACCCTCTTTTATGAGGGAAATGTATTCTGGCTATGGATGATGGTGAATATTGTATTTTGAGAGAGGAGATTGTGAGAGAAAGAAGAGGAAGTTATAGCGGGTTTTGTTTTAGGTTGTATCCCTTCATTTGCTGGATAATAATAAAGGAAGAACCTGGTAATTTCTCTAGTGGACGTAGCCCACACTAGGTGAACCACGTAAATTTGTGTCTCTTTTGTATTGTGTGTCCTCTGTGTTTTGTTTCTGCATTTGTTTTATTTTATTGCTCCACGGTCCTATTTTTCTAACATTCTGGCAGTTGAACAAGGTAGCTATCAAGAACAAGTATCCTCTGTCGAGGATCGACGATCTTTTCGATCAACTGAAGGGTGCAGAAATATTTTCGAAGATAGATCTAAGATCAAGATATCACCAGGTAAGAATAAAGGATGAGGATATTATCAATACCACCTTTAGAACAAGGTACGGTCATTACGAGTTCACAGTGGTGCCGTTTCGAGTGTCAAATGCACCTACTATTTTTATGTGCTTAATGAATGGTGTATTCAGGAACTATTTAGAAAAGTTTGTCATAGTCTTCCTGGATGAAATCTTGGTGCATTCCAAGTCATAGGAAGAGCATGAACAACACCTGAGGATGGTGCTGCAAGTGTTGAGAGAACACCAGCTGTATGCCAAGTTGAGAAAATGCTCATTTTATGAGTCCAGGAAATTGAAAGAGCATAAAAAGAATTATGCCACTCACGATTTGGAGCTAGAAACAATTGTCCACGCTCTGAGGAAATGGAGACATTACCTCATGGGAAGAAGATTTGAATTGAGAACAGACCACCACGGTTTGAAATATTTGTTTGAGCAACCAACCTTAAACGCTAGACAAAGCAGGTGGTTGGAGTTTCTGTGTGAATACGACTTTGATATCAAGCATATCAAAGGGAAGGAAAACAAGGTGGTTGACGCACTCTGCAGAAAGGTGCATGAATTGCATGCTACATCCATTAGCATGATACAACCATTAGCATATACATGACGAATATTAAGGATAGAATTTTGGAAGCTGCAAGTGCCGATTTGCAGTACAGAGACTTAGTAGCAAAGCTACAGCAGCGTGAGAGACCACAGAAAGAGGAAAGTTACACCTTGGGAACTAATGGAATACTTATGTACAAAAACAAAGTGTGTGTACCCAATGTCTAGGATTTGAGACTTGCGATTCTAAAAGAAATGCATAAAGTGACTTATGTTGGACATCCAAGATATCAGAAGACTGTGGCAGCAGTCAAGAGACATTATTTTTGGCCGGGTATGAAGAGATAGATTGCTAAATACATCGCCATATGTATGGAGTGCCAGAAAGTTAAGGCTGAGAATAGACACCCAGCAGGGTTGCTGCAGCCTTTACCCATTCCTGAGTGGAAGTGGGAAGTGGTGACGATGGATTTTATTACAGGATTTCCCAGAACAAGCACGCAGCATGATTCGATCATGGTGGTGGTGGACAAGCTTACAAAAGCTGCCCATTTTATTCCACTGAAAACCACTCATAAGGCAGCAGATGTTGCTGAGATTTTCTTGAAAGAAGTGGCATGCTTGCATGAAATTCCTAAGAAGATTATGTCTGATAGGGACCCAAAATTCACCTCGAATTTATGGAAAGGACTGTTCAAGGGATTCAGAATGAATCTGAATTTTAGTACAGCGTATCATCCCGAGTCTGATGGACAGACAGAGAGGGTGAACATAGTAATAGAGGACATGTTGATAATGTACGTGATGGACAAACCATCAAGATGGGAAGTCTACCTGTACTTGGTAGAATTCGACTACAATAATGGGTATCATGCATCGTTGAAGATGAGCCCATTTGAAGCACTTTATGGAAGAAAGTGCAATACTCCAGTGAGATGGGATAATCCAGCTGATAGAGTAGTAATTGGACCAGAGTTGCTCAAGGAGATGGAGGACCAAATGATAAAAATTAAACAGAATTTGAAAGCTGCCCAGGACAGAAAGAAAATTTATGTTGATAAGAACATAATCCACAAAGAATTCAAAGTGGGTGATCATGTTTTCCTGAAAGTGAAAACTAACAGGTGTTCCTTGAAGCTTGGAAGTTGCGCCAAGTTCGCAGCCAGATTTTGTGGGCCATTTGAGATCCTGGAAAGGATTGGGCCAGTTGCATACAAGCTTGCATTACCTACATATATGAATGTACATAATGTGTTTCATGTTTCATTTCTTAAGAAATATATACCCGATGCTAATCATGTTATAGATTGGAATGTGATTCAGGTGGAACCCGAAGGTGTCTTGCAAGTGCATCCTGTGCACATATTGGACAGGAAAAACAAACAACTTTGAAATAAAGCTATAGGGCTTGTAAAGGTCCAGTGGACCTAGTACGGTCCTGAGGATGCAACATGGGAGCATGAAGATGTTATGCCGGTAGAGTACCCGCATCATTTTGAAAATTTTGAAAAGCTTGCAGATGCAATGTAACGTTGCACTGAGGAAGTGCATAAATAAGGGGAGGGGGATTGTAATGTCCCCAAGGTCAAGCCCTATTGTAAATCTTGTTTATGAAACGAATTGTAAATATGTTTTATAGGCTGGTGAGACGAGTTTATATAAGCTAGTGGGATTATGTGATTGTTAGGCCAGAGAGCCTCAGTGTTGAAGGCCAAGAGCCTGATTTTGTACATGTATCTATGCAGAACATTAATAAAAATATAAACACCACCGCGTGCATACCGACCATGATGAATGAGTGATGGGGGACTAAGCTTCCACAGAGTGGGCAAGGGATTAGGGGCTGGAAGGTGGGAAAAGGGACTAAGTGTTGATCTTAGGGGCTTAAGTCCTTGGGAATAATATTTTAATATTATTCTAAAAAGACCATGTGAATAATATGTTTTTAACCTAAGTTCTTTTGGAATGGTAGGTGACTTCCAAATGGTGGGAGGAACGCAGGCTGATGGAAGCATGTAGCTTCACGGGTGACAAGTGTCAACCTAAGCCCATGCAAATAAAACGGTCGAGATGAGCCGTGATGGGGGGTTTCTCCACCATTCGACCCTGTATTACTTGAGCATGAACCCCTCTGACCTGGAAGAAGAGTCAACAGTGCATCTTCTGAACCGTACGTCTCATCCGACCCTAGAAGAGACCTCGTGCCATTCTGAGAATTGGGGGGCGAAGTCTGTGTGTGAATTTCGGGGATAAACTGTGTTAATTTCTGGGAAAGCCAATGCATCCTGTGTCTGAGCAGATCGAGCCTATGTGTGGAGTCTCTGTCCCAAATCCATAACCATGAGACCATCCTACCATTGCTGAGCCTGTTTGGAAAGCCCGTGTCTTTTTTCCCCGTTCACTGTTGTGCTCACGCAGTGATGGACTGCATGTGGCTTGTTGTCTAGTTTTTACAACACTCTCTCCAAGTGAGAGAGGTGATTGAAGTTGGAAGAACAAGTTTCTTTTCCTGTAAGCGACTCTTTCCAGGTGAGAGAGTGCGCAAAGGAAGGAGAGAACTCCTAGAAGGAACCCTATAGCTTCCATAGAGCTCAGAGACTTCTGGTACGATCTGTTGCTGAAACCCAAGGCAAGGGAGGTTAGCAGCCGAAGGACTGTCTAGGTGACAGAGAAGGTGTATACTCCTAGGGTGGAACAAGCATGTGGGGAATGAGAGTCTGTGGAAGTGAGTATGAGTGGCTCCTGGGAGAAAATTCCTTCCTTGTGACTGTGTGTTTTCCCTGTAACCTCAACCTAAGCCTAGGATTCCTTGCCTTGAGGTGGAGCTTAGTCCCAGCTCGGGGGTGACCCATTGTTGAGATTGATGAGAAGCGTGGTCTAAGGCTGGGAGGTTCGTGGAAGGCCTGTGTGTGGTTGGTAGAATTACTACCGTTTCAAAGATATGTACCAGACGATGTTTTAATTATTTTTTTGCATGTCTGTGTAATTATATTTATCATGCATTCTGTTGTGTATATGAATTAATGTTAATTCCATGGATTATTTATGTCAACAGTAATCTTGTGCTAACTCTGATTTTAAATGTGTCTAACTTGTTTTAAATGCATGTTATTAATTAAGCATAAAATGATGTTGTTCCGCAAAGTAGCATCTGCCCGAGCAGTGGGTTGGATGATGGCCAGGGGAGTGTTACAGAATGGTATCAAAGTGTTATAGATTCAAATGAAAGAGTTTTACAGTATGGTATCAAAGCATTATAGCTTCAAATGAAAGAGTGTTACATCTACTCTCTTTTTCTTGACCTGTATGACCTCTAGATGAAATTCCTTCTCCACCAATCCAAGATCTTTAATCATGGTCCTTTGTGATCCAACCCTCCCTTTACCAATACTAGGATTAAATATCTTTACCCAACATGTGAGATCTCCTCACTCTAGTGTAACCAAAACTCCCTATTTTCTCCTACATTGCTCACACTAGAAAAAGTATTTTTTTTCTATCCTCGACCTTGGTCTCTCACCAATTTCTCTCACTTTGTTCTCATTAAAATTGTCTGAGAAGTGTATCTCAAACAAGTCTCGACTGTGTCGAATACCGCAACACAAGTGTCTTCCTCCTTCACCCTAGCCTTGTTTTTATAATCATGAGTTACAATCTATTTTTAATCTCCAAAGTGATTTATGGTTGAGATTACTTCTCACACCCACTTAAGATTTAGATTACATGCTACATGCTAAGCATGTTGCTTAAATAACTCAATTAATTAATAAATATAATTTTATTTTAATTAATTCCTTTTAACTAAAGTAAACTCAAGACTCGAATATGTTCAACAACTTCCACATGTTGGACACATGTCAATGTGGAAGTACCTATCCAATTCTACCACTAACATCAACAATGTTGTTGTATCAAATTTCAAAGTGCATACCAACCTACTAGGACTTGAAGAAAAAGGTTCCATTTGGCTCCATCCAAAAGAAGTATTGGATACTAGAGAATACAAGTTGCACCAACCCACGATCAAGGAAGTATTGATCGAGTGGAAAGATATGCAACCAGAAGATGATCCATGGGAAATAGAAGTGATTATAAAACAATTTACTCTCCTTATCCTTGAGTAAAACACTACTTTCGAGGGGGGGTAGGTTCCTACTCTAACCCCCTTACTTAGATACTTTATTAATGTATGAGGCCACCTTCCTTGAATAAGGCCCATTAAATAGTTAGTTAATAATCACTCATTGTAATAAAGGGTCATTTTTATTAATAAGGCCCAAATTAGTTGGTTGACCATCATTATAAGGGGTCCATAGGTAGTTAAGGTTCTCTATGGATAACTATATATTGAGTAGAGGGTTGTGTATTATTTTTTCAAGAACTGTTATTATATTTGGAGCATTACTCTTGGAGCTTGCGCCCTTGAAGAGGAAAGTAAACATAGCTCTCTATTTGTATCTCTCTTTTATCTTGTGTTCCTGGGTTTTTCACTACATTTTATGTGATTGATCTAAATATTTTTGGTTAAGTACACTACATAGTTAAAAGTTGTTTTTTCTTGATCCTTAGGGGCAATGCACATTTCATTGTATACATTAAACCCACCAAGGAAATAAAAATACTTCTTCCCTTTCAATGTGTCTAAAAATTAATTTTTAAAAGGTATAAGAAAGAGATATTTTGCATTGGCTTTGTTTAGTTCATGATAATCAGCAAAAATCTACCACTTCCCATTCTTTTTAGGAACAATAACTAGTGGTGACACCCATTGAATATTATAAACAAGATAGAGGAAATTGACATTAAGAAACTTTTGTAGCTCATCTTTCACTATTTCTCATAGTGCAAGATTCATATGTTGTTGGTGTTGTCACATGGGATGATAGTCATCCTTTATGTAGAGGTCGTGAGTGAAAACATCACAATGTATTCCTCTTAGAACAGTGTAATCCCATGTCAATGAACCACTATGTTCTTTTAGTATTGAAATCAACTATTCCTTTTGTAAAGTATCTAGCCTACTATTGATATTAAAAGGTTTAACATGGCTGATCTATATAGGTGTACTAGAGGACTGTGTTATGGAATAAAATGGGTGATGCATGTAGTCTAACTGTAAGGAGAGATCGACCATCGAAAAATTCTCTTGAATTTCTTGATCCACAATATAGTCAAATAATATTGAGGATGGCTTCTGAAATGAATTAGGATTTATAATAGAGTTATTGATTATGCCATGTTCAGTCTCTTTCTTATAAAGGAACATTGATCAAGGGTAAGTATTTGTAGGGGATTATCTTCATCACTATCCTCATTACCTCTCCAAATGGGTGTATCATGATCAATGCTACGCTTAGTAGGAGGGTACAAAGTGAGTTTTTGATCCGGATTATTTTCTGAATGAAATGAAAGAAGAGATATTACAATGATACACTCATGAAAATTGCCAGAAACAGATAAATACAACAATACTTCATTTCTATGAATGAAATAATTGTAAAGAGACTGTAAAAATACAGAGTGCAAGACTCGCTAGAATGGTGGCATGTTTATCTCTGAGGAGAGATGTGACAGCTACACTCATTCACGAGAAGATTATTACAATGAGGCTCTGAAGGTATTTTTATGTTAAACATAAATGCCAAAATGCTAGATATCCAAAAACCTAACCCTAGGAGATGAAACGCCAAAAGTCGCATGGGCCCCGTTTGGGTAAGTTAGTACATTAACTTCTCGGGGTCGTAAATTTTGCATACGATCTTTGTTTTAGGCACGTGATAGCCCGTTAGAAAGGTATTTTCGAGAAATATGCATTACGTCGTCAAACATTGACTTCATCTATAGTTTGACTATGGTGAGCCAAAATAATACTGTTTAGGGCCCCAAAACGACCCTGGAAGTATAGCAAGATGTGCTGACATGAAAACATAAAAAATAATCCAATTAGATTAGGTGAGAGACCACCATTATCCAATTGGGATATGTGTAGGGTTCCAGACAACCCTGAAATTGTAGAACCCACAATTACAAATAAGTACAAAAGAACGTGTTGAACTAAAAAATTTAAAAAGGAGTTAGTTGGAACAGGTGGGTGGCCACCAATATCCACCTGGATCATTTTCTTAGTGGAGTTCCTTTGGGATATAGTCATTCCTCCTAACCTACAACCAATATAAGCATCACTAGTGACCAAGCATGGCCTTCCTAGGATCAAGGGGTAACCCCCAAGAGTGGATTTTGGTTTCAAGACCATGAAATCTATTGATTACTCTCAAGAGTCCACTGATGCCACAATGTCTTCTAGGATTCCTTTGGGCTTCATGATATATCCATTAGTTAATTAGAGAATCGTACGATTTTGTTGTAAAATTGGGCAGTTTTAACGTCTCCATAGTCTCCTTAGTGATTATGTTTATGGAATCCCTTAGAACAGTTAAAGTATTGGAGATACAATTATTGTTAATGTGAACATCAACAAATCTACATACTTGGTAGTAAATATTTTTCTAAGCATTATATAGGCTAATTGATTGACATTACAAGGAAAATTTTAGGGGCTAAATTTCTCCCATGGAATGAATTTCCTTGTTTTTTCCCAAAAATCAATTCACCAATTTCCTCTTTTTCTAAAACTATTCACCCAAATTCTATAGAAAAAAATTATTTTACCTTAAAAATATCCCAAGTTTTATAGACACTGTATAAAATCCTTAGAAATTTGAATATTTTTACAAAAATATCGCCAAAATTTTTATTGTTTACATATTAAGGATGAGTAAGATTTGCCAAAATTTATATATTTTGATATAAATTTCCATCCTTAAAATTATCTCAGACCGACAACGTAGATAGTAGGAGGATCCGTTTTCTTCCTACCATGATTCTTTAGGAATACTTTCTAGAGATCTTTGGCATAAATAGGGACATCCTTAATTGCATAGTGGGATCTTGAAACACATGTTTCTCAACTCCCCTAGAAAATCAAACTTAGGATGGGCAAGGGGTTTGTCTAAACTTAACCTCTCTCGATAAGGAGGAAGTTTCTCACTCCTAGGTTGTGGTTGTTTTGATTTTTCTAGGGAGGTGACTTGTGATGTACTTGGTGGCTTGGTAATAGAATGCTTTTTTTCAGAGTTGTCTCCTATTCGATTTTCCTTTGAATCATCCTTTTTTATGATGAAAGAAGTTGGATTATTTTGGATTCTCCTTGATCTTAAATGTATATCCTATAAATATACAAGGATGAGAACATAAATAGGAGAACTAGACAACTCAATGTTGTAAGCATCTTTAGTTCGTTTATTGCTCATGCTAGTAGTTGGTTGGGAAGGTAATTGTAGTCTTGGTGGAGGGTTATTATCAAGAATTTGTAATTGATGTTGTTGAGGTGATTGGAACTGTTATTGTGGAAATTGTGGGGGTCACATGTTGTTGTTGGGTTCCGAAAGGAGAGTTCCATCAACCTTGTGGCCATTGAGTTCCTTGGATTGGTTGGGATGGCCATTGTTGCCAAGGAATGGAGGAGTACCAAGGAGGGAGTTGGATATTGTATTTGGTTAGTCCAAAAAGTACTATAAAACTATGAAGGGTCTTGGACCATAATTGGAGGTCGTGGTTGCCAAGGTCGCTTCTGAGCAATGAAGCAAATCTTCTCCACTTCTTCATTATTTCTTTGCTACACAAATTTTATTTATAGATAATTTTAGAGGCTAAATTTCGCAAATGGGCTAATTTTCCATGTTTTTTTCCCAAAAACGATTCGCTAATTTCCATTTTCCTAAAAATGATTCGCCCAATTTCCATAGAATAAAATTATTTTACCTCAAAAATTGCCAAAATTTTATAGAAACTATATAAAATCCTTATAAATTTGAATATTTCTACAAAAGTATCGCCAAACATTTTACATTTTCAATATTAAGGATTAGTAAGGTTAGTTCACATTTCTACATTTTAATATAATTTCCATCCTTAAAATTATCCTTGCTATTAGTCCTATCTCAATGTTGTTCAATAGACAATCCTTTAGGGGATGTTTCTTCCTACATTTGGAGAAAAATATAGATATTGCATGCTCTACCTCTTCCTACTTTCTTTTGGCTTGCAATATATCAAATTGTGAGGTCAAAGAACTAAGAATATCATTTTTAAAATTATCCAACACGTTACCGATTTTTAGCTTGAGTAACTCCTCCTCTAGTTGATTTCATGATTCTCGCAACAACGTCTCAACAAAACAATTAAAATAGAATTCAAGCTCTCAGTATGTGGCAATAATTTGACCTTCATACATCAATTACATCCTCTCATAGTAGTTGTTAGCACCATGATCTTCATAGCTCAGGTTATAGGTTTGTCAACAATTTGCAAAGTCATGCATGTTAGCACCCATATTGTTTTTATGACTGACAACATCTAGCATCTCCAAGGGTCATTTTCAAAAGGAAGCTTTAATTTATTTATTCCCATTTCCATTTGCAACTATGTGCTGAAAAATTCACTATGCACTGTAAAATTCACTATGCACCACGCAGAGGATGCTGTCACGGAGAGGATGTCGTTGCGCAGAGAATTTCGTCGCGCAAAGGAT
>JASDQU010412344.1:0-10436 GCA_032191745.1 Picea mariana | reverse complement strand
CGACGGTTCATACTCTCCTCGATCTTAATGGCCATTGATCTGTGGATTAGCACCTGATTGGTCCATGATATCTATTTAAAGAGCATGGAGGGTCATTTGTTGATGATCGATTGTGAGAAACTCTCTTGTAAAATCTCTCTGTAATATTTTTCTTTGCATTAATAAACTGCTCCAAGTGGCCGCGTTGGCTGGGGCCGTGGATATTTCCCCGTAGGGGTTTTACCACGTGAAAACATCGGTGTGTTGATATTTGATCTATTTATGTGAGTGGTTACTGAAGGTGTTCATCCTCTGTTGGAATACCTATGTTGTCGAGCAATTTTTGGGTTAATATTACAATATTATTACCAAGGACTTAAGCCCCTAGGCTCCACACTTAGCCTCTCTTTCCAACCTTCCAGCCCCCAATCCCTTACCCAGGTTTTGTGGAATATTAGTCCCCCATCACTCATTCATCGTGTTCAGCCACACATAGAGATGTTTTTTATTAATACTGTGCATAATTACATGTACAAAAATCAGGTTCCCAACCTTAACACTTAGGCTCCCTGGCCTAATAACACATAAGCCCACTAACTTATATAACTTGGCTCACCAACCTTATAAACTTGAATTATAGTTCATAAACAATCTTTATACTTCATAGACATGATTTACAACAGGGCTCGGCCTTGGGGACATTACACAAAGACTTTAGATTTGAATCTGAGAAACTAGATCCTTGTGAATCTGGACAAATCATCAATGAATTTAACGACATATCTTGATTTTCTCATTGATGTGTGTGGGAAAGGATTGAATACATCAATCTGCACAAGCTCGATAATTGAGGATTCTATCAATTCTTTTCCTTTCTTGAACTTTTCTATAGGGTATTTTCTATGTATGTAGCCTTGACATACTCCATATGTGAATTTTATGTTGGGTAGACCATATACCATTCCTTGATTTATTAACTAATGCAAGTACCTAAAATAAAAATGTCCAAAACTTTCATTCCTTAATCTACTTTCACCTTTCGCATGTGCTAGTAGCATAAAGAAAACAAATTTAGGAACACAATGTGAAAAGGTATACAACCTGGAATGGTGATAATTCTATCTGATTGCAACTTTGGGGCCATCTTCAATGTCATAGATGGTCACTAAATTTTAGGTGAATTCAACCTTCTTTCCTATTCCAGAGTGAGTGATATGATAGATTGAGAGTATATTATGTAAAATTTTGGAACATGCAATACATTCTTGAAAAATCCATTTTCTAGATCCAGGCTTCTTTGTCCACAAAATTTTACAGTAGTGTCATATCCCCTTAGAATGGGAGGACCCATGTAAGGATTCAAAGAGGTAAAAACATCTTGTGTTGAAACCCTATGTTGTGATGCACTAGAATATAAGATCCATGCATCTAGTGAGGAAAATATAGCTATCAATGCATGTGCATTACCTCGGTCTTCTAGTGATTTGTCTGCATGTTTTTTCTTGGAATTTTCTAGTATGCAATCTCCAAGGCTATTTTTCTACAGAACTTGTGACATAAGATCAATGGTTTTATTCATGCATGAGATTTATGGATGATATCCTTGGTTGCAATAACTACTTCTGGACTTCTCCTTCCTTGATTTTCCTACTTTGGAGTTGGAAGACTCTTCTGTGGGTTTGAGGTTTCCTCCCTTTTTTGGTTTGGGTTCCTTCTTTCCCTTTGATTTTTGTTTGTTTTTGTTGTTTATCTTTCTACTTTCATGTACATCAAGTGCATGGGATTAGGAATTCTTGTGAACACCCATTTTTATGAGCTTGTCTTGCTCACGTATGAGAGATTCAGTGAATGCATCCAGAGTAGTCATTTTCCATTTATCACACATTGTAAGATTTGAAGTATGAAATGCATAAACAAATATCGAGTACTCCAGACCCAACTTAAAAATAGTGGAAAGGGTTAATTGATATCCTTGCATTGATTGGTCTATATACATCCCTTGAGTTGTTGCAACGAAGCTTTAAACTTTGTGAACAAGTCTTGAATGTTCTCATAATTGATTGGGTTTATTGAAATTAAATCATTCTCCAACACATGACCATGCATTTTATATTTATTTCTGAAGAAAAACTTTTGAGTGGTCCAAACATTATTTGGAGTTGTAGACGATTCAACATGGAATAATAATTTTGGAGAAACATACTAGCAAATAAGTACAAAAGATTCATCCATTCAGTTAAAATACTTTCTTTCTCAATGGTGGAAGTACGTTCTACTTTAGTTTCCATAATGATTTGATACAATCCTCTAGTTCTAAGAAAAATAAGAACTTTTCGTTTCCATTCAAAATAGTTGTATGGGGTTAGAATCACTGTCAACAGAAGCTCCATATCCATCCTCTATGATCGCTCCAATATTTTGTAACTTGTAAGAGACAGTGTGTGTGCCTTATTACAAGAACATGTGATATGATACAATGTGAAATTGTTGAATAACCTGCACAAATAATCTAGCATGAAAAGAGGAACAACAACAACTACGAAGTTTTGAGACAGGAAGATGAAGAGAGAATGAACATAATTTGTATTCCACAATGAATGAATGGAAAAATTACATGTGATATACTCTACATGGTCAAATAATTTGCCATATTATTCTTATAGAGATGATTTGGACATGCACTAACAAACACTTGAGTAAACGACCACCTAGTCCTAGTTAATTGGCCATGTAGTCAATCAGTTAACTAGTTTGCACAATTGGATTTGATTTAACCTCATGCATGCACATGTGGTGCAATCTCCTAGCCTCATACACATGTGGTGCACACTATTGGTGATTATTCTAAGTTTCACATGCCACACTCAGTGATAATTCCAAGGTGCACATGCAAGACTGGACTCCACTAGTCTAACTAATGTACAATTGATGGAAGAGGTGATGTCCCCTTATCTAGGGGAAGAATATTCTCATACAGTGGAGAATATATTTGAACAAGGGAGAAAAATGGTGTCCTCAACATATAGTGTAGAACATAGGAAAATAAATACTAGTTAGTCTGCATGTATCTCCAATGCCCCCTCTAAAGCACTACTAGGGAGTATGTAATGAATGGGTCCCAACAATAAGCCATGTTAGGTACACATATACAATGCACCTAATGAAAATATAACAAATGGAAAATGAGGAAAAATGGAAAACCTAGTGGGAAACCCCCCACCGTGATACTAACTATGACAGCTGCTAGGAAACTTTGTCCTTCACCCCAAGGAGGTCTCATAGAAAGTTGTTTTTTTGCTCAGTGAAGGTCTTTGTGAATATGTCTGTAATCTATTCAGAAGAGGGATAATACTAGATATTGATGATCCCATCAGGAATTAGTCTTTAGATGACGTGCATGTGAATCTCAATATGTTTGGTTCTTTGCTAATATACCGTATCTCTGTAGAACTTTAATGTACTTTGATTATCATGCTAGATAATAGTTGGTTGATGAAACAATATTCCAACCTTTATGAGGAAGTGATACAACCAAATGACTTGAGTTATAACATTGACTGCACCTCCATATTCGACCTCTTCTAATGAAAAAGCAATGCCAAATTTCTTTTTGTTGGACCAACATATGGGGTTCAATCCTAAAATAATAACATATCTTGAGGTGGACTTGCGATCTGTGCTATCATTAGCCCAATATGAATCAGTGTAGTTGACAAGATCCAAGATGCATCCTACTGCATAATATATACCATGGCTAGTTGTACCTTTGACATACCAAAGTATATGCTTGACAACTTTCCAATGAAGTTCATGTGGCTCTTGCATTTATCTGAAATATTCTCCTACAACATATGAGATGTTGGGAAGAGAGTCGGTGAGATAAAGAAGACTCCCCACTAACTGATGATTCTTGGTACAATCAACCAAAGGTGTACACCACCATCTTCTAACTTGACCCTGGATAGGAAAGGTGTGGTATACAACTTGAATTTGGTCATATGAAATATGACCATTAGGTGTATGGCATACTTTGAATGAGACATCTTGATTCTTGAATCAACCTAGCTGATTTCAATACCAAAAAATTAATTTGGTAGACCCATGTTAGTCATGGAGAACCTTTCAAGTAAAGTGGTTTCGACTACAATAGTGACAGAGACTGAACTTCGTATGATTAGTAAATCATCTATATACAATAACATAATCAAGATATAATTAGTATTTCTCAAAATATAAACATTTGTTTCATATTTTAAATGAATGAAACCTTGAGAGAGAAGGTAGGAATCCATTTTGGTATACCAATATCTAGGTGTCTTCTTGAGGCCATAGATTGATTTCTTCAATCTCCAAACTAGTGATCAATTTTGGAAATACCCTTGTAATTACTCCATGTAGATTTCCTCCTTGATATCATTGTGAAGAAATGCATTCTTCACATCCATATCCTCCCATCTTCTTAATGATACAATAGCAAGAGCCAATTGAATGGAATCCATCTTTGCCACGGGTGTAGATGTTTCATTGTAGTCAATCCCATAAAATTGTTGGAAATGAGCATTCAATTGATAATCCATAACCTAGACTACTATGGGAACAACAAACCCTATAGGCCATTGAAGATCTAGTGGGTGATCCTACTGATACGAGAAGGACAATATGTTAGTTTGAGGGTGATCTACATGCTCTCACAACTACATAACCATTATTTCCCATGCATTACTATATGGTTCTTGCATCCAAACCCCATTCCTTTGTTGAGGTTGAAGGGAATCGTTATTAGGAAGTATCCATGAATGAGGAATACAATTACCTCATTTAGAACCAAACTTGGGATTTGGTTCCACTTCCATATGATCGAAATATTATTTGATGCAAGTGAATATATAGGACAAAGAAAGTTGCAGATGTACTTGTAATAATATACAAGGAAAGGCTAGTAGCCAAAGGCAGATGAATCAAATTCTAAAATTAGATATGAAATCAGATCTGAATGATAGGAAGAATCATCTATGAGATCTCCTTCAGGAGGAGGAAAATAAACTATTGCAGGTTTCTCTTGGAATGCATGCAGGGGGCCTTCTTTGAATCTATCACTTATTTCAATAGTCATATTTTCTGTTGAAGGATCCAAAAATCTGTACCCCTTTACACCTTTTGGATAACCCACAAAAATACATTCTTTTGTTTCATGATCCAAAGCTTTCCTCTTTTCTAAAGGGATGTGAACCCATGCACAAGATCCAGTAATGCAAAAGTGTATGACTTACAGTTTCTTTTCGCTCTGGGCTTCAAATGGTGTCATTCCTTTCAAGGATTTGTGAGGTACTCTATTTTGAATGTATGTGGCACAATTTATTGTTTCATCCTATAATTTCAAAGGAATATTTCTTATAGGCAACATGCAATTAGCCATCTCTTTCACAGACCAGTTCTTCCTCTCTTCTACCCCATTCTGTCATGAAGTATATGGAATCCTTTGTTGAAATTTTATTCTACCTTCATAAAAAATATATTCCACATATTTACTTACATATTCTCCTCCATTGTTCGTGTGAAGTATTTTGATCCTTTTCATTGATTTATTTTTTGCAAGTTCCTTGAAATCTTTAAGGAATGCAAAAACTTCATATTTGATTTTGAGAAATAGATCCATCTGAATATGGACCAATCATCAATGAATGTAAGGAAGTATTTTTCTTTGCTCATTGATGGATGTGGGAAAGGATCAGATACATCACCATGCACAAGCTCAAGAATAGATGATGCTCACCATGCTTTACTTTTCTTGAACTTTTTTTTAGGTTGTTTACCAAGTATGCAACCTTGAAAGACTCCATATGTAAATTTTATGTTGGGTAGACCATTTACCATTCCTTCCTTGCTTAAAAATTGCAAGTACCTAAAATTCAATTTTCCAAATATTTCGTGCCATAATCTACTTTCATTATTTGCATGTGTTAGTAGCATAATAGAATCATATCTAGGAACACAATATGAAAAGGTATACAACCTAAAATGGTGATCGACCTCTCCGACTGCAACTTTGGAGCCATATTCCATCTTAGATATGGTCATTAAATTTGGGGTGAATTCACCCCACTTTCCTTTGCTAGAGTGAGTGATTTGATAGATCAAGAGTAGATTTATGGAGAATTTTGGAACATGCAATACATTCTCGAAACTTCCATTTTATATATATACACTTCTTTGTCCAAAACATTTTACAGGATTTTCATATCCCATTAAAATGGGAGAACCTATAAAAGGTTTCAAAGAGGGAAAAGTATCTTGTGTTGCAACCATATGATGTGATGCATTGAAATCTAATATCCATGCATCTTGTGAGGAAGAGATAGTTATTAATACATGTGTATTACCTCGATCTTCTGGTGATTTTTCTCTAGTATTTTTCTTGGAATTTCCTAGTATGCAATCTCCAAGGTTTTTTCGTTGTAGAACTTGTTCCATAAGATTGATGGTTTTGTTCATGCATGAGATTTCTGGATGATATCCTTAGTTGCAATAGATACACCTAGACTTCTCCTTCCTTGATTTTCCTACTTTGGAGTTGGAAGAATCTTCTCTGGGTTTGAAGTTTCCTCCCTTTTTGTGATTAGGTTCCTTCTTTCCCTTTGATTTATGTTTTTTTTTTTGTGTTTTTCTTTCTAATTTCTTTTACAACAAGTGCATAGGCTTTGGAATTCTTGAGAGTGCCCATTTTTATGATCTTGTATTGCTCATCTATGAGAAATACAGTGAATGCATCTAGATTAGGAATTTTCCATTTATCACCCATTGTAATCTTTGAAGTATGAAATGTAGAAATGAAGACCAAGTACTCTAGACCCAACTATGAAAGAATGGCAAGGATTAGCTGATCTCCTTGAATTGATTTGTCTATTCCATGTCCCTTGAGTTGTATCAATAAATATTTAAACTTTATGAATAAGTATTGAATTTTCTCATAATTGCTTGGGTTTAGCGAGATTAACTCATTCTCCAAGATATTAACACACGTTTCATTTTGGTTTCTGAAGAGCCCCTCTAGAGTGGTCCAAATATCATTTGGAGTTTTATATAATTCAATGTGGAATAATAATTCCAAAGAAGTAGACAACCAAAGAATTCCAAACGCTTGATCCATTTTGTTAAAATACTTTGAATTTTCAATGGTGGAAGTAGATTTGTCTTCAGTTTCCATAGTGATTTCATGCAATCCTCTACTTCTAAGAAGAATAATAATTTTTAGTTTCCATTAAAAATATTTGTATGGGGTTAGAATCACTGTTGGTGGAAGCTCCATCATGTATGGTTTCTCCAATATTCTTTAACCTACAAAAGAGAGAGAGTGTACACCTTCTTACAAGATCCTATTCTTTGATACCATGTGAAATTGTTGAATAACCTACATATAGAATCTAGCATCCAAAGAGGAACAACAACAATTGCAAGTTTTTAGACAAGAAGATGAAGAGAGAATGAAAAGAATTCATATTCCATATTGAATGAATGGAAAAATTACATGTAATATACTCTACATGGTAAAATAATGCACCATAGTAGTATTCTATAGATGATGTGGACATGCACTAACATAAACCTGAGTAAATTGCCACCTAGTCCTAGTTAATTGGCCATCAAGTCAATTAGTTAACTAGTTTGCACAAGTGGAGTTGAGTTAACTTCATGCATTTAAATATGGTGCACTCTCCTAGCCTCATGCACATGTGGTGCACCCTCATGGTGATGATTCCAAGGTACACATGCAACACTTGGTGATAATTCCAAGGTTTCCATGCAAGAATGTTCTCCACTAGTCTAATTGTATGTAAAACTAATGAATGAATCAAGAGGTTATGTGCCCTTGTCTAGGGGAAGAATATTCTCATCTAGTGGAGAATTCTGTGACCAAGGGAGACTAAGGGTTCCCTCAAAATAGACTATAGAGCTTAGGAAAATAAATATTAGGTAGTATGCATGTATCTCCAATAGTATAAACAATCTTGAGCTTGTGTTCCTAGACAACCTATGGTTGTGTCTCCAAACCATGAGAGGATGCGTATGTGCAATTAATTTTCTTTTATTTACAATTATAAGTGAATCACTAATGTCATGAATAATATTATTTTTTTCTTTTATAGGCACCCTACCATTTAGACGTGTGGGGGCACCTAGTGGGAGTTAGAGAGGAAATGCATCGATTGCATTTTCCACCAATGTGTCAAATAGTATTTTTTGTAAATTTGTGTTTAATTATGGATGTATTTAAATTATATTCAATGTTTGATTTCAAGATAAAAGAATTTTATTTATAGTATGTTGTTTTGAAATTAGAGCTCTTATGTGGGTGGGTGTACATACATACATATATGTATGTATGTATGTATGTATGTATGTATGTATGTATGTATGTATGTATGTATATGTGTGTTTCCATGTGTGTGTATCTACATAGATACATACATATGTATGTACGTACATACATGTGTGTGTATGTATATGTATATTTATATGTCTTTGTGCATGTGTGTGTATCTACATACATACATACGTATGTACATAAATGTTTGTGTGTGTGTGTGTGTGTGTGTGTGTGTGTGTGTGTGTGTGTGTGTGTGTGTGTGTGTGTGTGTGTGTGTGTTACACACACGTATACATATTGTAGAAATCTACAATGAAAAACAAATATTTTTCCATATCCACTATCATGGGAAAATGAGGTTATATACATTTCCTTAGGGGAGATAAATGGATAGTCTCAATGGTTGCATAAGGGAATCATAACCATTTAGGTTGATATCATCATTTTCCTATCAATGCCGATGATGATCACAAATGTTGATCAATTGATGACTCTATATTGGAGGGTTGGACCACATAATGAAATTTGGAAAAGTTTCATTATTAGGAGGAGGAATTAGGTGTTGGGGAATGATAAGTGGGATGTAGTGAAAGCAACCATTGAGGGACATGATGTGAGGGGTACCTTGTGTTGATAACTTTTTCAGTCATCAATGTTTATTCCTTTTTATGTCATTTTTCCTCTCTTGTACACCCTACAATTAACCATTTTTTCTTTCCCTTTTTTTTTGTGGGTTTCATTAATCTTACCCACAATTTCCATAACACCGCAAAGACACAATCCCACAAGTATCCAATACATCAACACTTAAATGATTTCTTTTATGTTTCTTCATACTTAGTTAGTTTTATATTTGCAAGGGTCCTATTGTGGGGGTAAGCTATGTTCCAAAACACCCCAACCCCCAAAACCCACATCCCACTTACTCAAAAATGACCCACTTTCACCCACATCATACAACTGGATCTTTCTTTTACTTATTGTATTTTCAAATTGTGGATGTGGAATTCTATTACATATTCTCTCTGATACCCTGCATCTTATGGTCCTACAATCAACATTTTTCACTCCCCATTATTGATTTCTCATCTCAATACTTAAAACATTTTCCATGCATCCCAGTGCACAATCCCATTTCCCAAGAACATTAATGATCATACTACTAAATTGGCTATCCCATGAGGTGAATTAAAACCATTTGTAATTTCCCCACCTTAAATCCAAATCAAATCATGCATTTAAACTTAGAGATACATCATGTGATATTAATTAAGTATGTGGAATAATTTAGTAAATGAATTAAAATCCTTGCTGCAAATTCTTATTACAACATAACCACCACCTTTTCATTCTAACCATCCTTTTCCAAATATGACCAATAAAAGAAAAGAGATCTAACACTATAAATACATTTGCACATGGAGACCACTCTTTTCATTGGTCTAAGGAATTTAAATGGTATACATTTCTCCCTATTGAAGAAAGGAATTCAAATAAGGTCTGGCCTCCTAGAATAACATTGGAAGGTTGTATGCCAGAGGTATCATATTTTAAGGAGCTCATTCTCTAGTGTGTTGAAACCTTCAATATTGAAAAGAGGATCATTCAGTTGCATGGGAGGACTCCTATTTCTCTAGCGCCCATAGTGTTTAGAAGGATGCTTAGGATCCTATTAAAAATTTTAGAAGAAGACGCCTTTTTCAAGTCCAACCATGGAGAGACTGAAATATTAGATAATTTCCTTTTGAATCTGTTAAAATACTATGAAAAATCCACCCATATAGAGGTATGTTCTTTGAAATACCCTTATAAAGAGTTTTCTTGGTTATTCGCCATAATTATTGGGTAGGAATCTATTGCTATTGTCTTCATATATATATATATATATATATATATATATATATATATATATTGTATGTATTGCATCTCTCTATCCATGAGAGTGTTTTATTTGACTGGGCTCAAATTATTTCGAGCGAAGCTTCTTTTCAGCTGGTAAATTTTTGGAAAAATAAGAAATTCTTCCTGAGTTATTAATGATTTTCACAATATCATACTGTCGTATCTTTGAAGAATTTCCTTGTGCATTAAT
>JASDQU010412338.1:0-10436 GCA_032191745.1 Picea mariana | reverse complement strand
CCAAGAATGGATGATTTGATGGATTGCTTAAGTGGGGCCAAATTTTTTTCAAAAATTGATTTGAAAAGTGGTTATCACCAAATTCGTATGAGAGAAGGAGACGAATGGAAGACAACATTCAAAACCAATGAAGGGTTGTATGAATGGCTTGTCATGCCGTTTGGTCTAACAAACACGCCGAGCACTTTCATGAGGTTGATGAACGATGTCCTGAAGGAGTTCATCGGAAAATTTGTCATAGTATACCTTGATGACATATTGATTTTCAGTAAAACAGAGGCAGAGCATTTGAAACATTTGGCTACAGTGATGCAGAGGCTACAACAAGAGAAGCTGCTGATAAATACGAAGAAATCCTCATTCATGAAGATGGAGCTCATTTATTTGGGGTTTGTTATTTCTGCAGATAAGTTGAGGATGGATCCAGATAAAGTGGAGGCGATTAAGAATTGGCCATCACCAAAGAATATCTTTGAATTTCGAAGTTTTCATGAATTGGCTAGTTTCTACAGGAAGTTCATCAGAAATTTCAGTGGAATTAGTGCACCGATGATGGACACAGTGAAGAAAAGACATAAGTCTTTTCACTAGATAGAAGAAGCAGAGAAAAGCTTCAATTTGTTGAAAAGGAAAATCACGGAACAACCAATTTTGGTGTTGCCAGATTTTAAAAAGACATTTCAAGTAAAATGTGATGCAAGTGGATTTGCAATAGGGGCGGTCTTGAGCCAAGAAGACAGGCCGATAGCATACTTCAGCGAGAAGTTGAACGAAACCAAAGTGAAATACTCCACGTATGACAAGGAGTTCTATGCTATTATTTAGGCATTGAAGAAGTGGAGACACTATTTGATTCCTAAGGAGTTTGTTTTATACAGTGACAATCATGCTTTGCAATTTGTGACTCAACAGGAGAAGTTGAATCAAAGACATGTAAAATGGGTTAAATATATGCAGAACTTTACTTTTGTAAGTAAGCATATTTCTGGAACTGCTAACAAGGTTGTTGATGCTTTGAGCAAGAAATGTTTGCTATTGCAGGAGTTCAGAGTCAAAACATTGGGTTTTGATGATCTCAGGAACATGTACAGAGATGATCCAGATTTTAAAGAAGTGTATGAGGAGACTGAGAATCCAATTCTCAGGGATAGAAGCCAATGGTCCGAATACATGATCCAATATGGATTGTTATTCAGGGGCAATCAGTTATGTATTCTGAAGGGCTCCATGAGGGAGAATCTGTTGAAGGAGAAACACAGTGGAGGATTGGCCGGGCATTTCGGTCATGAAAAGACGTTCTCAAAGTTAAATGAGTCATATTTTTGGCCAAGAATGAGAGCAGACATCAAACGATTCGTGGACAGATGTAGAATTTGTCATCATTCAAAAGGAAAGAGGAAGAATGTAGGCTTATATCAACCGTTACCCATACCTGAGAGGCCGTGGGATGCGATAAGTATGGAATTCATATTGGGGCTGCCAAGAACCCAAAGAGGGTTCGACTCGATTTTTGTAGTGGTGGATAGATTTTCTAAGATGGCACACTTCATACCGTGTCAGAAAACTAGTGAGGCAACTCACATTGTGAACCTGTTTTTCAAAAAAATCATTCGACTTCACGGCTTACCAAGGAGCATCGTCTCAGATCGAGACACCAAGTTTGTGGGACACTTCTGGAGAACCTTATGGAAAAATATGGGAACAAACTTGTCATTCAGTTTAGCTTATCATCCTCAGACGGATGGACAGACAGAAGCTGTGAATAGGAGCTTGGGAGACTTGTTGAGGAGTTTGGTGACTGAACATCACAGTCAGTGGGACAACATTCTTCCACAGATGGAATTTGCTTATAATGATTCGCTTAACAGGACCACAGGGTAGAGTCCGTTCCAAATTGTTTATGGGACACAGCCAAGAGGAATTTCAGAACTGAGGAATTCAGAACAGGATGAGATAAGAAGTGCTAGTGCAGAAGATTTTGCCGAAGCAATGAAGGAACTTCACAGCCAGGTGAAGGAGCGGTTGCAGAACTCGAGCCAGGAGTATAAGCGCAGAGCAGATCAACACAGGCGAAAACTTCAGTTCAAAGTTGGTGATTTGATTCTTGCACACTTGAGAAAGCAAAGGTTCCCGAGAGGAACATACAATAAACTGAAAATGAAGTAAATTGGACCATGTAAGGTCTTGAAGAAATTTGGGGAAAATGCTTATGAGATTGAATTACTCGATGGGATTGGAATTTCTCCGATATTCAACATCTTAGATTTGTACCCATACAAAGCTGGAGTAGATAGTGAAAAACCAGAGGTTCAGTGGACAAAACAGATGCTAGTTGCAGAGAAACCATAGATGGAAAGAATACTGGACAAAAGAATTAGCAAAAGGACCAGAAGAAGGGAATATTTTGAATACTTGTTCAAGTGGAAGGGACATCCAGTTGAAGAGGCCAGCTGGGAAAATGAAGCGGAAGTCTAGAAGCATGGACAGGCTATGCAAGAGATCATGGACGGGAGCCCATGAAAATTTTCAAGTGAGGGAGTATGATGCAGGAGCATCGTCAGCAGCAAGCGAGCGAGAGTAGCGCCAATGCATTTTTGGCACACGTTCAAAGGTGTTTAAATTGTTTTGAACTAGGATGCGCCAAACATAAATGAAGTAGTTAAGAAAGGGTGTACTTGTGATTGTAATCAGACCTTGAGCGTCCTGCTCTTGTCTAAAGGATTAAGAGGCATTTATGCTATTAAATGTAAGTAGGTAGAATTAAATTCTAGATTAGACAGTTTTAGTAGTGGAGGGAAAACCGACTATAGACACCCTCATATTGTATCATTGTAACATTATCAATTGAAGAGAGCATAGGAGAGCAACAGTAGAGAACTATGTAAAGTAAACACCCATGTACAAAAGTTCTAGATTAATACAAAGATCTTTAGTTCAGACTCATGGTGTTCAATTGCTTTCTGTGTTTGTACATGTTGATTGATATATGCTTGTTACTCTCTGTTATGCATTTTCTTTGATGCGTGAATGTATGATTCCATATTTAATGTCTGAAATATGAAGAGAGGGAGAGTAAGGAATGAGTTTCAATTGTTTTTCTTTCTGAGCAAGAGTTTTCCTGCAAGGAGTGCAATGAAATTCTCCGCAAGGTGTGCGTTGACAGAAATTAGAGTTCATCTCTGAAATCTCAGGAGGGATAACATTGTTCTCGTTCTCGCAGAAGTGAAAATTAAGCATAGGAGCCGTACAAAGTGTAAGTTGGACGAGTAGCGTCTCAAAGTTTGCAACCTGAGGGAGTTGTTGAAGGACTGTTGTTGCAAAGAGAGTGCACAAAGTCTAAGAATTCAAATACTTGGAAGTATTTGAAGGGTTGCCGCAAGGAATGCGTGCAGGAGTCTTTTTGAAGACTCGAGTTTGTGGTAAAAGCTCAGAAGAGTTAGTGCCTTGAAGTGTTGAAAGGAGGCATAGAGAAGTTGTTTTGCAGGTGGACAAGTTCTGTGAAGGAATACCTTGTTCATTTCGCAGGAGTTGTCAAGGAGGCATTAGACGGTCAGAATTCTCCATGGAGAATTCACGAAGTCTCGAGAGCTGTCAGATCTTGTAGAGGAGCAAGGAGATTTATGACAAGTGTTTTCTAAAGTGTAAAGCTCAGAAGAAAAAGATCTGTAGGATCTGAGCCAACAGGGGCCGTTGGATCATTCACGTAATCTCATTTCGGGGTTTCGCGAGTTGGAGAACTGAAATCCTTGCAACAAGATTTGCGAAATCACAAAGTGCGAAGTCCCGAAGGGGCGAAAAGATTTAAAGATCGTGGACAGTGGAGAGTGAACAGGTGGCGTACTTGTCTACATGGAGGTCAAACCTTTGTTGACCATTTCGGGGTTTCGTGGGTTGAAGAACCGAAAGTTTAGCATCAGGACTCACGAAGTCGCGAAGTCTGAAATTTCGAAAAGGTGGGAAGTTTCGTTAGGGGCTAGCACTGGGAAACATGTCAAAATTCGGCATTTCGACATATTGGAGGATAATAGGTCGAGAATTTTGTCTTGAAAATCTCGAAGTCATGAGTTGCGATAAGGAGTAACGAGGAATTCGAGATCTCAACACTTTGGGTGTCGGGATATAAAGGAGGCATCGCTTCGGGAAGCGAAATCGTGAAGTGCCAAAGCTAGGCATGAGGGAAATGTGTTAGAACCACAAGGTGGGCCCGTGTGATAGATAGGCGGACATGCGTTGCCTAGCAAAAAGAGTCAACACTCCATTGACTTCTCGCATCTCGAGAATTTGTGAGATAAGAGCATGGGGACTCGACGTTGAAACTCGTGAAGTGGTGAGTAGTGAGAGGTGTTAGTGTTAAGTCTAGCCGGTGGTCACACGCAGAGGGCGCTGACAAGGAAATGAGGCATACTCGTATCGACATTTTAGGTATTGCGAGATTGGGAAGGAAGAGTCGGGAGTTTCGACTCACGAAATCACGAGTGGCAAGTTGTGACAAGCGCCTTTTGGGTTAGTCCTTAGTCATATCCCTGTGGTCGCATAGAGAAGTGGAGCTCGCACCTAGTGCTATTCGCACAGGGGATCTTTCGAAAGGACCTGTGGATCGATTGAATTGAGATTCCAACAAGGAACCAAAAGAGCCGATTTGGCTCAAAGGAAATAAAGAACGATCCTATGAGCGGACTTCGGCTCGAGGGTCGGGGAGGTCTGCGTCAATCAATTCATAATCAATTAATCAAAGAATATGAAGATATTATAATGAAAATAAAACCATTTTACTCACAGGACAAAAGCCATTAAGCAACCTAGAATTCCATATTCTACTTTGAAAATACTCGTCCATTCTCCTAAAGATTGTAATCATCCGTTACTCCATTTGAAAAGAAAAAAGGTTTACAAAAGAAATAATATACAAAAGAGAAAGGATAAAAATCCTCCTCTCAATTTCTTCGATCTCCATGGCTCTGAACTTTCTCGTATATTTATACAATGAATGAACAGTCTGGGTGTCACTATTAATTTTTGCCAACTGAAATTTGTCTCGTAAAGAGACATCAATATCTTTCAAATCGTCATTTTTTTTAGAAAATTTCTAAGAGAAAGGTAAATGGGTCCATTTGGGTTCTGGGTTTTTAACCGTTTCTTCAAATTCCTCAGGGTTTGGCTGCAATCAGTCCTGCAAAATCATCTGTCTTATTTTGATGCCTTTCCAAATTTTATCTGTTGTTGCTCATAAAATTATTTGTAGCAATCCAATATTATTTTTGGATCAATCATCTTGAACGTATTTGGATAATAAAATCAAACCATGATCATATCCGTATCAAATATTTGATAATAGAAATCTGTGAAACAAAAAGAAACCTAAATTAATAACCTAAAAATTGTGAATAAAACAAAATCTAGAACAATAAAATCAAAAAATGAATTTAAACTAACTATAAGTTCTAAACAAACATTGTTTATATTTTCCTTTCAAATATGATCTAAAAATTCTAGAAGCTTCAATTTAATGGAGAAGAAATAAATATTAAGTTTGTTTTTTAACAAAATCAAACAAATGATAGATAATTGTTTTATTATTATTATTATTTTTATTTTGAAATGAGATGCAAAATGAACAAATAATTTGATTAATTAATATCACCAAATGATTTTATGAAAATGAGAAATCAACTAAGATATTATTTGATGAAGTATTGAACACATTATTCAAAATAGTCAAACTTGCTAATGAGCAAAAGAAAGAACACATAATCATAATTTAAACGAAAGTAAACAATTGATAAAAATTAGTGTCTTTGTTTAAATTGAGATTTTTATGTCCGTTTCTAAATTTTGACATATACTTTTGTAATGAATGTCCCATACTATAGTGAATGTCTTAAGTTTGTCTCAAATCAAGCCAAGGGATGATACTATTTGAAAATGTTGATTCTGTAGCTCATCATAATTATCAAGATTCTAATAGGGGTCCTTTAAATTCTGTAAAAATTAGGGGGAGTTGTTGGGGCCCAACAAATGGTGACTTACTAGGTGAAGCAGTTATCTATAATATGGTAAGATTTTATCTTAGGAAGAAAATAATAAGACTTGAAAAAGGATTTAAACTCCCTGAAATAAATTTACTCTAAGACCATATAGTATTAGGATAAACTCAATTTTATAACCAGACTATAGAATTTTCTTTGCAGAGGATTATAACCTGAAATAATGTGTTAATCAAGGAGTCATGATGTTTATAAAATAACTTCAATACCGTTGACAGAGCTACTACTGCTAGCAGACGTCTATAGCCTCGACAGGTATGTCATTTAACCCACTCAAATGTTTTAGTCCCATCTAATAGTTGTATCCACATGATGTATACTTCCATAAAATTTAATTTAAAAACATATACCTGCTACCTCTAGACCCAACATTTCTTCGTTGCCAGCAAGCCTATTCAATACCCTGACAAAGTTGTCTTGGTATCATGTGTGCATTTACCCGCTACCAGCGAGCCTGTTCAGTAACCCGATGGGTTTACACACACTTCCCACACATAAGTGCTTTCAACTCTCTTATTCCACTTTTAAATAATAATCCAATTATAGATTTGTTGATGAGAAAGAGAGTGGGGTGATACTGGAGGTTAATTGCAATACAGATGAATAATTGATCAAGTTATTTATTTTCTTTCAAAACTGGAAGTTTTTATCATGGTTTAGATATTTTAGATTTCATTTAAGAAATCATCTAGAGAATGGGGAAGCACTTAAAAGTGATTCCTTAAGAATATGGACGGCGTAGAAAGTTTAAAGATCATCGTAATTCTCAAAGATTTAAACCATATCTCTGGTGTAATACTCTGGTAAAGACAATTTGAGGACAAAATGAAAGTGACAATTGACTTAAAAATTAATTGTCTGAGCTATATCTTAATATCAGGACCTTTTTGAATTATTTCAAATTTCTTAAAAAAACACAAGTCTTAAAATGAATGCTTCCTTTAACAATAACTCTTTGATAAAAAATATATTGATTCAAAAAGATAGATAAGAAGAAAACTCCTTCAAAGCAATCAAAGAAAAAAAAAACACACAATAAACCAAATCAAATTTTATTAATGGGATTCAAAATTAGAAGTACACAAAATCAAAACAACAAAAGAAAACTTTTCAAGAAACGATTTTGGCCAAATATAAACTTGAGCTTCTGGATCCACTAGCATCTCATTGTAAAATAAAGGAAGAACTAAATCATATAAAATATCATGTGCGAGCAAGTTCTTTTCTTAAGATAGTGTTGCATGAGATGCTACTTTGACCAAGCATTATTATTAAAAATAGAAGAGACTAAAAGAAAATAGAAAAATCCTTATTAAGATGAGTAGCAGTCCTACTCGTGGCACCTTGGGTTAGGGTTGAATTGATAGTTCAAATTTACTTATCTATTTACTTTCCATTTAAAATTTTCATGATGATACTACGTTTTCGAAAAGAAATATTCAATGAAAAGCAGAGAGAAAAATATTTAAAGTGGACTTCCCTGACAACATTCATATTATGGTTCTCTTGATGTACCCACTTGTGTTCATAACTGCATTATTACACAAAGAAATATTTATAAATAAAACTAAAGGAAACCTACTCCTAAACCTACTCTAAACTACTAAATAGATCAAAATGCTAAGTAAAATCGTATTTCCACTATAACCACAAGAGCATCTTCAATCCTGCAAGGCATAGAAAGTCAAAAATCAGAATAAAAGAATGTAGTATTTGTAGATGAAAAAGAAATATGTCATGCTTACCTCATATATATTATTTTAAAAACAAAACAAGCACGACCTTACCATTATTTTGAAACTTCTTGATGTATGAATCCTCCAACCATTTTGAAATATTGTCATGATATGGGTCATAATGGCATGGAAGAGTGTAAGTAAGTTTGAAAAACTTGTCATTATTATAGGGACATGACATAACCATCAACCAAGGCCGAAGTGTCCAATCCTCCTGACAATTCTCCAAGTGTTCATCAATTTCTTCACATGAAGGATCTAAAAGAATCATGTTATGCTCACTTCCTAGATATTTAGGTAAAAACAAAGCAAGCACAACTTTTTATTTATTATGAAGATTTTTTAGATATGAATCTTCAATCCATTCTAGGATCCTGTCATAAAAATTAGGATGCAAACTATGATTTTGATGAAATGGATATATCAATGGGTAACACATCATAAGAGGATTCATGACATCGGTTAGATTATTGGTTTGAACGCTTCCTTTGATGAGATTGATCGTTTCAAAATGTAAAGCATAAACATTAAAATTCAAACTAATCAAAGAACAAATATGCAATGTAGAATATTCGATCTCCATAAGAATGAGTGCATTGTCTTTTTCAAAAATAAATCGTGTAAAATCATCTTGCAACATGTATTTTTCCCATGTGAGTGATGAAAGTGAGAGATCGTCAAATCCGATTTCATAAATGTTATGTTTGAAATTAATTTCACCAAATATTGACATATCGAAAAGATTAGATTGTGATGGAAAAACGTACGATACCGTGGGTAAAATACCATGCACACCAGAGTCTAAGAAGAGATCGGGATATAAAGAGAAAAATGAATTAGAAATGAGCACGTGAAAAGATTCTCTTGAGTTATGATAACTAACAATGGTATTCTCAAGACATTCATCTTCACTTGCCTTAATGCTTTCACTCTCTTTTGGTGATAAATCCTTCAACATAATACAATCATCTAAATTTGTCTCCTGTATGATAGATAATTCAAAACTTTCACGACAAACATCTGATCTTTCTTGTGGATAAGGTATGATTTGTAGATAAGGGTTTAAGGTTTCTTCTTCTAATTACAGATCTACATCTCTAATCAGTTTCATTGGAATGTTAGAATGTTTAAGATCATTTTTGTCACCTAAGTGTTATTTAATAACTAAATTTAAGTACTGATTAGAGCAAGGGTTAGAAGGATATGGACATTCATCTTGACCCAACATCAAATCTTCTTCCACAATGGTCGAGGATTGAGTATACAATGATTCAGAGGAAAAATCAATTTGATTGTCAGTAAGAACATTTTTAATAGATCTAGCTCCCTTGCTTGTTCAAAATTTTCGAATGGATTCCTTTCATCCTCCAAACATAATTCTTCTCGCAATTGAGTGGTAGGATTTGCAACCAATTCATCATTCGCTATTGAATGTGACTGGATGAAAGGGATGCAAGCATCATAGAGGAGATTTAGTACAAATGACATGTCATCAACATTAAATTTACAGAATACATGATGGATTCTTGTTGAAAAGTCTTTTGAAGATGAATTGCCATTGATTAGTAAAGTATGAAATTCTTCACATAATTGATTGTAATCATAGTTTTCAAAAGCATCTAAAAATTCATCTACAAACTGAAACCAATCAATAATGTGATATGATGGAAAAGACTCAAACCAATGTTTAATTCGACCCTTGAAAGTAAAAGAAAACAATCTGCACAAAACCTTTAAATCATAAATATCATGCTTGATGCATTTACACCAAAACTTGTTAATGTGGTCTTTTGCAGATACATTCCCCCCACCATCAAAGGTGAGTTTGGACAAGAGAGAGACTGTCTTGTTGAGAATATCAGGTAATGAGAAATGGAAAGCATGTTCCAGCACAGTGATTTGGGGAGCCATGAGAAATTAATTAAATTCGAAACAAAGACTCCTATAAGGCTAGCTTGTCAGTCTGGCTCTCTTTATAGGGCCATTTGTTGATGGGAAAATTTGACTTGCCGTCAACTAGAAGAATAGATGCAGTCTGGGGTTGTCTAAATAACCCAAGCCATTTGGTGTAACCTATTCAGACAGGTTTAATGGCTCCGTTAGCCAAGTAGGGTCCTAAAGATAGAAAAATGAAATAAACTAANAAATATTTGTCTAAGAATGTGAATATACAAATGATTATGAACAATTTATATACAGTTTACAAGGTGTGCATGAAATCTTGCGAAAATGATTGTTTGATAAAGTTTATGAATCAAATATGAACAACACTTCTTTTTGGATTTTTTTTAAAAAGATATTAAACAAATAAATACTAAATGAACACGATTGAAACAGTGACACCAAAACAATCAATTCTAATTAATGTAATCATTGTTTCATTCATAGACAACTTAACTAAATAACACACAGAATAATCTGTAGCTGATCAATGAAACTGGTATTATCTTTCTATGTTGTATGAGCTCCTGCTTGTACTGTTGTTAAGGGAAACCTATAACAGAACAATACTAGCACTTCCAGAGTACATTCAAAGAAGTATTTGATATTGGAGTAAATTAATAACAACAAGAAGACAACTAATTAAAAATCATGTGATCTTAAGATAATCAATATTTAAGAACAAAAGAAAACTCAATTCCGAGTATTGATATTA
>JASDQU010412326.1:0-10436 GCA_032191745.1 Picea mariana | reverse complement strand
ATAGTTGCAAGGAAGAGATGAACCTCAAGGTAACTCCCTGGTTCCATCCTACAATCACTCATCTCTGTCCCTCTTCATCGATCAAGCTCAACCATTTTGTCTTACAGTTGAGTATCACCTCATGCGATTCCAACCAATCTATACCAATAACGACATCATAAGATCCTAGGATCATGACGTATAGGTTGGCCCTTGTGACAAACTCTCCTAGGTTAAGGTCACATCCCATAACCTTTCCTCCAACCTTTTGTTTGGCTCCTGAAGCCATCTCCATGAAGATAAACTCATCCCGTTCGACTGCCTTTACCTTCATCCTTTTTAGCATTGCACTAGAAATGAAACTCTCGGTAGCACCGGGATCTATCGAAATACTAAGGGTCTGGTCATCGATAGTACCTGTCATCTTGAGCACAGTCGAATGATGCTCTGCCTGGAAGTTATTCACCATGGCATGAATCCGATGGGCCTTGCCCATATCTCCCATGGTAGTGGGCTCGGCTGATCCGAACGCTCTAGTCCTCTCCACAGGGAAATCACACTGGTAGTGTGGCTCCCCACATGTCCAACACCCCTTCTTTAGCCCAGTAGTCCTGGTACCTGAAGTAGAAGATGATGGCCCACCGAACTGGAACCTTGGTCTGTTCTGCTAAACAGGTCTAAACTACTACGGCTCTGGTCGACGCTGCCACTGATGTTGTGGTCCCCGATAAGGTGTCCGGTGATGAGGCGTCGGTCACCAAGGTGTAGTGAAAGTGGATCCCCTATGTAAGCCACGATATCCTGACATATGTCTTGTTGGTTTCTAGTGCTGCTGTGTTCCAGATGAACCCTACCCTGCTAGTCTCACTGGAGTCCTGGTCTGACCCACACTGATAAGCTCCTCCTCTGCTATGAGGGCCTTCTGGACAACATCGTGCAAGGTTTGGGGCATCAAAATCCTAACCTTTGCACGTAAGCTGCCGTTAAGGCCGAACACGAACTTGTTGACCTTAAGTTTCTCCATGTTAAGGTGCGGATCATACTGGAGCAGCTCCATAAAATGGGCCTCGTACTCGGGCACTGTACAACCTCCCTGTCGTAAGGCGTTGAACTCATTGAGTTGACACTCAATGAATTCCTCTGAAAGGTACCTCTCTCGAAACCATTCCTCGAACAGTTCCCATGACACGTCTTCAATGGCCATGTTCAGTTGCAGTAGGAGCCTCTTCCACTGTAGAAGAGAGCTCCCCTTCAGTTGAAATATCTCCATGCAGACCTTCATGTTGGAGGTGTAATCGTGAAGTGTGAATAAGATCACCATATTCTCCAACCATGCCTCGACGGCTACGTCATCCGGGGCACCAAAGAACTCGAGAAATTTGACCTTCTTGAACTCACAATGAACGCTACCTATACTAACCGGAGCATGCGGTGGAACCTCAGTGGGTGCTGGCACCCTGGCTTCATCTCTGTTCAAATGGTTGATCAGTGCCTTGGACATGCACTGAAGAAATTCCATCATCCCGACTACATCGCCAAATGTTATCTGCTCCTGTCCGAGAACCTGCTCGTCTCCCTGGGGGTTAGACCCCTCAGGTGTGGATGCTACTAGAGGCATCGTGCCTCCTCCCCTAGCACCCCATCATCTGCCTCCATGGATTCCTCTAACCATGATTACCTGCATGCACACAATCAAATCGATTAGCAACAGTATAATCAAATCATGTCAACGAAATCCATAGCGATTCCAAGTCACGAGTTGAACTCGCTCTGATACCATATGTAACGAACCTCACGTTTTTCATGACGATGAACCTCTTATAACAAGTACAAACTTTTCTGTGTGTGTGTGTGTGTGTACACAGGTAATAAATACATTATACTCTGCGTAGCAATGCGATGACGAACATGTTGCATGAAACAGTGACAACACCATAACGAACTAAGACGCACATCAAGTATCTGCATGCAATGAATGACAATCAATCGACAAATAAATAAGATTGACTACCTGCCCATACTACCCTACAATGGTTAGGACCTCCAAGACACATAAGCAATGCTCAAGCCCAGGTTCCCATCGATTTTAACCATTTAAGGTCTCAGGGATGGCGACTGTTCTGAGGAACATGGAGGTGTCTACACCCCGCCCGACACAAGCAGACCGAGCCTTCTAAGAAAATGACAATAACATAACCATCAAGATCGCAAACAACAAGGTTATATACATTAAGGAATTTTACGATATTGCATCATTATTAACTCATTAAATTGCTCACTACTATTACAGTATTGCATGGGAGGTGTATTTTTAATCAAATTACAAGACAATGACAAATAATATAGCATGTAAGGTATTTAACACAGTCTATTCTGACCTCCATTACGAGCCCAACTTCGCATGTCTAAAGTGCATAATGAAATCAAGGTATAATCTACTTTAGTATTAAAAACAAGTTCATTTGCGCAATGGTAAATTTAAATGTCCTCAAAACTCCATCTAATCAATTTGCCTTAAATTATTATTATTGTTATAGGTATTTTATTTTATACTCACGATCTAATAAACAGGTAGTTATGTATATATAACAATACAACAAGAAATAGATTATTCACCTCTAGACCATCCTTACACTAAATTCCTCATCCTACAAATAATATATAAGAATACACTGTAAATTATACTCATAGTATTATTTCATGAAAATCATGGTAATAGCTTAAGGAATATTGAGAGGTCAAGGAATATGTAGTCTTGGCACAAGTCTCAATTGTAAATTCGTAGAGGTGTTGTAGTTATACAAAGTTGATCACCTTTATTTATAATTGTATGTTGTGAAACCATAAAATTTATAAAAAGTAAACAATTGTACACAATAAAATTATTTAATTTCAAAAACAATAAATTTTTATTTAAATTTAAATAGTATTTTTTTTTAAATTGTAAAACAGTAGAATTTATAAAAAGGACAAAACGATTTCAACTAAGGCAGAACCTTTTAAACGATTTAAAATTGTTGTCCAATTTAACTCTATAGTATTATTATAATCACAAGGGTGGGTATGCTAGCTGACTAAAGAAACTAGCTATCTCTGACATCTGGGCCAAAACGTTCGCTTCCTTACAGAAGGTAAAAAGACTCATTGAAGGAACTATTCAAGAAACATTTATTTGAAAAAAAAAAGGTTTAGGTGCCTCCAGTTATACGCTACCCAACCTATGTAAACAACATTATCACTATATGAAACCGACGTGTAAGGTTGAGTGTGGGACCAGCGTTGTCTTAACCAACTCTACAAATAGAAATACAACTCAATACTAAATTTGTTAAAAACATACATATTAAAATGGACTTGTTAGGGTACTAAATTCTAATAATTTAACAAGTCTTATCAAAGGAATCAACCAATGAAGGAACTGAGTTTTACTAAATTCATAACTCTGCAACGAGTTTGGACAATATTCTATTCGTTCGATATGGTAATAGGTGGACACGATACAACCATGCATGAATAAGATGTCACGCTTATAATTAGAAGACCTTTCAACTCCACAGAATATGCCTAAATCTCCTTGTCATCATGGACACTAGTAGGTGCAGTACTGCTATATCGAGGCCGACAACCAATAATACCATAAAAAGATAAACGAATGAAAAATTTACTCGTGGAAAAACAGTGGTTGGGATTGGCGAACATAGGAAATTTATACAGCCTAATGACAGAGGTGATAATAAAGAAAAAACAATTTGGAATGTTACTGTAATCGGTTAATAAGGTTTGGCTGTCAAAAGGTTAAAGGATTTTACTGCAATGATAAAAACACAGAAATTTCGTCGGAGTAATTAAATTAAAAAAAAAACATTCAATTCAATGGGATCCAACACAGATTGAAGTTAAATATTTTTTCATCTATATTACCCAATACACATGCAGATATAAATCATAATCCTAATGCATTCTACTCTACAAAATAAAAGAGCGTACTGTTGCCTGATCGTCCACTTCGAATGATGTCCCGCACTTCGTGCCACTCCCGCTTGTCAATCGTCGAGACCTCACCAATACCTCCCAGCCAATGCTAGGGGTACTCTGCTTCCCCCTTATCCCCCCGAACCGCAAAGGGGCCACACACTATCCAGATCGTACATCTAGCTCCCATCTCGCCTCGCTAGGCCGAGCTACCACTCCTCTCCGAGCTGGGAAATCCCAACTCCCAAAAGTAAATCAGTCAGGTCACTATTCTTGTTGGGTAATGTTACGCTAACAGTTGATCCCCTTCTTCCTTCTCCTCCCTCTCTTTTATAGAGTTTTCGAACTTCCTTTCCTTCACTAAATCTCATTTAATTAAAGTTTTAATAAAAAATTCCTAAAAAGTTTCCTTCGTACAAGTGTCATCCATCCCCCACATTTCTCCATTAATTATTTTCTTTAATTAATTAATTGTCTTATTTCCCTCACCCACCTAGTGTTACTCTTAAAATCACTCTTAGGTGTCCCTAGATTCCCTTACATGTTTTAAAGGCTTTCCCTAAAATGAAATTGCTAAATCAGTTCAAAATTAGAAGGTTCTTAAATGCAGCTTCTTTACTAAGTTGGTTTCCCTCTTTTTACCATAAGTTCCCCTCCTTCCCTCTTTAGATTACCTCCTTTCTCTAAATTCCTAATTTTTATATTTCCCTCTTTCCCCTTTTTATTGAGCTAGAAAGGACAGTTGTGCAAATTAGCCTCTTTTACTTTTATTATTAATTTAGTATCTTCTTAAACTATCAAAAGTTAAAATAATTAATTTCTTCTTTACATTTTATCCACAGATTTTGTTTAATTTCTTATTCCCTTCATTTTACCCAAAAATTTATGAAGACCAAAATTATTACTTAAGTGGTTTTTATTTTAAAGTTTATTATTTTATTTTTATATAGATATTTTCTTAAGGGTAGACAAAATTTTACCCCTAGCGAAGTTTTAGACTTAGAACTTAGATTCTGGACTGGGCGACATTTAATTAGGGGAGTTGTTTTTAAAATTTCTTAATGTGTTAATTGTCTTAGGGCCATCTAGGTTCAACCCTCTATCATCATCAACGCAACTTGCCCTTCAGGACGCACTAGGTGCTCCAAGGGTGCCACTCGCCTCATCCGTTCCTTTGCGCGATGTGCCCTTCAGGATGCACTATGTGCTCCAAGGGTTCCACTCGCCTCTTGACTGATTGGTAGACATCAATAACCCCTGGAGTCAACACTCCACCAGGTGAACTTGTGGGAGACTAAGGGATTCTAAGGAATAAGGCCCCCGGCTTATTGCGCGACCCTTAGAATCATCGTGAGCGACTGTCACAGTCTACCCTCACGACATCGTGGGTCCTCTCAAACTAGGTAATCGTTAACCTACAGTTCGAGCCACGGTGGGAGTGCTAGTAAGCTATGGTAGGGCTGTTGTCCACACCTCTCTCTCAACCTATTTGGTAGTCATGTGTGACCCCTTTACTCCATATGTGAGTCTGGTCGACAAGCTATCGTCAGCCTGCATCATCAACAAATCATGTCATAACATGTCCACATCATATCATCTAATCAAATGCACTAATATCACAGTAAATCAATCAAACCCCAATAGGACACTCCCTGACTCAATCCATAGTCCAATGGGTTCCATCGATGCCTCTGTATCCTTAAGGTCCAAAACCCTGCACACTCAGTAAAACCGAGTCAATAGCACCTGTCTATGTCAATGTAGTAAAACAACATGTCATCTACCCATGACGCATCATAATCAAAGACAAATGTTTTAATATCATAATAATCTGAATCACTTGCGAGCAAGTGTCCTCAAAGAATCAGTTCGCTTAGTGCGCCAGAGTGGGATGTTACACAAACTTCCATATAATCATTAGCTTTCATAGATATTTTAATAAAATTTAGATATTTATTTTAATCTTAAACATGCATTTTTTTTTAAATAATTTTAATTATTGAAATTAAAATGAATAAAATTTTTATAATACTTTTATTTATTAATAATTTCATTATTATAAAATTTATCTTAATTTTATAAGAATATAAAATTTAATATAATTGTGTTTTCTTTTAATATTTTCATAATTGAATTTTAAATTTTTTCACTAAATTTTTTAAGGAGTGGACAATTGTATCAATCCTTTAGCAAATGCAAAGTCTCTGAATCCCATATCTTCATTGGGAGTGAAAACATTTCATAAGATTTTCCTAATAAATCTTGTTAGGCAATTATTATCTTGTAAGAGTTATTATAGTACTTATATCTAGTTATGAAATTTTAGTTATAATATTTTTAATGAAAATTTGATTAAATTGAAACAACCTAAAAATGTTTTATAGAATCAAAACTCTTTACCTTATTCTCCATATTGAAACTTAAAACACTGAAACCATAATTAAATATCTCAATTATAAACATAAAATATTCAACTTCAACTTCTAAAAATTTAGACATCTTGGTTTTACTCTCAAATTTAATCAATACAATGTCAAACAAAGTTGGAATGAAGATTTTTTAACTTTTAGTATAACGACTAAAACCTAATTTAATATATTACATTAAAATATAATATTACCAATACATCATGTGAAAGATTCATTACTCTGAAAAATGTTTTCAATTAATCATTCCGCAATATAAAACTAATGTTAGGTGGGAGTATCTAATCGATTATATAAAAAATAATATCAATCACATATTTGTGTTTATTATTATTCATTTTTCCGAAAATGTCTAGGTGCGCAGGTTGGCGAACTCACGGGTTCAAATTTATAGTCATGCTTCTGTATCACGAGTCCGACCAACGACTTCCTCATTCCATACTTAGCCACTTTTTGGATCACAGGTTCCCAGACTAGCGAGCTCAAAATTTCACTTCTATTGTTCTGTATCCTCTAAAGATTACCCAGAATTCCGCAATATACAAACTGACAGGCGGACCCCCGGGATGGCGGGCTTAAGATTATGCTTATATGATTATCATTAAATTTAACTCGTTCTTTCAGGTTAAAATAAATATTTTAAATATATTGTTACAAAGTAGAAATCCCGACTTCAAATGTTTGTTCCACAATGCTTCGAAAAAAGCTATTTTCAAGGACGCGTTCACACCAAGGGGGATCAACGATGGAGCTTAATGTCATAAGTGATTAAGTATCAATTCTAAAATCTTCTCTTTACTTTCTGATCAATACTAGAATTCTCACAAGATTAATGACATTGCAAGTAACAATATTAACGTGAGTTATCTCACACAACTACGTGATATTAAGTGAACTACTCAACGGAAAAAACCGTATCTAAATGTACAAAATTCTAAGCTCTATCAGAAGACTACAAGTCAACTCAACCCTAACAATTAATAATTAATGGTGATCTTCTCTGCACCAGGGTTATTGTTTATTATTCAGAAAATTTCGGCGTAACATTTAAACACCATAAGGTATGTCGGTGAAAATGGTTGGAAATTTTGTGGTATGTCGGTGAAAATGGTTGGAAATTGTGGTGGGGTTTGACAAGGCTGAGGTGGATATTGTTGGATCGCAAAGACAAGTTCATAGCAAGAGAATCAAGGTGTCTGATTCAATCGTTGTACGTATCTCCATTTCCTCTTCAAATTCTTCCATTTTTTTATTCTTTGGTGATTCATTCAGTTTTGCCTTAATAATTCTTCCAGAGATTGCTTTCACAACCTCGTAAAATTTTATTTTTCACCGAAACTCCCTCTTCAGATGCCAAGAATGATCGACAATAGATGATGACACTATAAATGTAACTTCAAATTTATAAAATTTATATTAGTCTGAGATGACATAACTATTCATGATAGCTTTTAAAAATAATAACTATTTAATGATTACTGATTACTTTTAAAATCTAACTTAAAATTTATATTTGTCTCAGATGATATAACTATTCACTATTCATGATTACTTTTAAAAATAATAAAAACTATTTCAATAATTATTGATTACTTTTAAATCAAACTTAAAATTTATTTTAGTGTCACATGATATAACTATGATATAATTATTCATGATTACTTTTAAAAATAAAAACTAATTCATGATTACTTTTAAATGTAAGTTAAAATTTATAATATTCTCAGAATCTAAACATCTTACTTTTTAGTTTTTTCACCTAAAACCAATAAAACAATTCTACAATTCTTCATGAAATCATAATTTTCCTTTTTTCAATCACATTTGTGAATGCATCAATGTATTCTAATATCGGAAAAACTTTTAAATTTTTGAAACACTAAGCTTATACATCATGAAAAATTTATAAATTTCTAAGATACCAAGATTATACACCTTGAAAAAATTTATGAATTTTTAAAAAAAATTCTGAAACACCAACACGTGAAACTTTTAAAATTTTGAAACACTAAGATTATACACCATGAAAAAATTCTAAATTTCTGAGGCACCAAGATTATACACGAAAACACTAAGTTTATACACCATGAAAAATTTCTAAATTTCTGAGACACCAAGATTATACACCTTGAAAAAATTTCTGAATTTATGAAATAATTTCTGAAGCAACACCTAAAAAACTTCTAAAATTTTGAAATAATTTTTGAAACACCCACACTTGAAAATTTTAAATTTCAGAGGCACCAAGATTATACACCATGAAAAATTTATAAATTTCAGAGGCACCAAGATTATACACTGAAACACTAACTATACACCATGAAAAGTTTCTAAATTTCCGAGACACCAATATTATACACCTTGAAAAAAATTCTGAATTTATGAAATAATTTCTAAAACAACACCTAAAAAACTTTTAAATTTTTGAAACACTACGATTATACACCATGAAAAATTTCTAAATTTATGAGGTGCCAAGATTATACACCTTGAAAAAAAATATTTCACAACAATATTATACAGACCCAGCAACTCAAATATGCAATTACAATAATTTCAAATCTGTAATTTCAGTCAATAATTTCCTAAATTTCAGTTGAAGTAAATTTGATTAAAAAAGATTCCCTGATAAATACTAAGGTGGGGCATTTACAATATTTCTTTAAATACTATTACATTTATATAACCTGCTTACTTTTAAAAACGGTTGCATTTACATAACCTGAAGTCATGTTAATCTCAAAGATATCTTTAAAATGATGATTAATTAAATAAACAAATAATAAGTAAATCAGTCCACCATGCTTCCACACATTCATGCCACACTTTGATGTACATATCATGTCTCCATGTTACTTAAATTAGTGGCAAATATATTAATATCTACCAACCCCTCATTCTCAACTATAATTAAGAAATAATAGATTAATCTCCACCAAACCCTCATTCTGAACAAACAATATCCCTTTTGGTGGTTAACCAAAACAACTCCAAAAGAAGAGGTGGTGTTAATAAAACACCATTTATTTTATTTGAACAACCAGAAGAAGCCCAAGAATGAATAACTTTTTTACTTCGACTTGGGGGATTTTGGTGCAGAACCCTTATCTGCTTTCTCAACGGACTTCTTGGGGAGGATAACCTAATGAATGTTTGGCAGCACTCCACCACTAGCGATGGTCACCTTCCCCAAAAGATTCCCCAATTCATTATCGGTCCATAGCCACCAGACACTACTTTAGTTGAAAAATTGGCTAAGATCTTCTCAACAGCCATGTTAAAGGCATCAGAGTTGGAGACATTGGAATTACCAGAAATATACATTCCATTAGTGTTCAATTTTCCTATGAAACTATAGTTTTCATAGCATATGAAGAAGATAAAATCACACGTTCTACCGCCAACGACATTCTCACATTTTTGTAGGACGATAGTTGTTGCATCTTGTGATAAAGAACAATGGATCCAACTGTGGATGCACGAAACCAACCTTGCAAAGTTTAAGCAAACAAGGGCGTAGGATCTCAACCCTGCAAAGTCCAAGAACAAGTTGAACTGCCCAAATTCAATGCAGACAAGATTGTATCTGAAAATCAGAGGAAAATGTACAGTAACACGCTTGTTAAGTAAACATTTAAGGCTATGAGGCCTGTTAGGTAAACATTTAAGGTTGTCAGAACCATCCAAGGGTCTCACGTTGTGTAAACATTTAAGAAAGAATACGTGTGGTAGGCCTCTTTACATATGTAATAATAAAAATGCATCTTTAAGTGCTTAATATTAATAAATAAATAATAATAATAATAATAACAATAGTACAACAAACACAAAAATATTGATAATTAATGAAACTTAGGATAAATTTAGCTAGAAGAAAATGCTAAGACAAACATTCAAAATAATGTTAGCATTAATCCACTTTCAGAAATGCATAAGAAAATATATGCGTGTTGATCTTGGATTAAAACATGAATTAAAACATTGGGAATAACAAAGCTGGCAATAAGACTTTGAATCTATTCTCCAATAAGATGATGACATATCAGGTTTGGTTTTTTT